>CAUYON010205500.1:0-18411 GCA_963573935.1 Arctocebus calabarensis | reverse complement strand
CCCTCCCTCCACCCTGCCTCCCCCCTCCCCTCCCTAACCATGTCCCCCAACTGTGTTGCTTGTTTCTTTTTCTCCTTCTTTCCCTTCTGTTTTTCTTGTTGCACATTATCTTATATCCTTTGTAGTTGTCCCATGGTTCTTGGATATTCTACTCTGTCTTTTTCAGTCTTTTCTTCCCTTTTCTTACCCATATTCAGAAAGGCATTCTTAATTTTTGTTACAGCATCTTTGATCTGTAAAATTTGTTTTGACTCTTTCTTAGAATATCCATCTCTCTGTCTTTTTTATTATTTCAAATTGGTGACAGAGCTTTCTGTAGCTGGCACTGTTTTATTTTTAAGTTTTATTTTATTGTAGATGTGTGTTTATCATTAATTTGAGGTCAGAACATTCAAACTTTTCTCTTCTAGGTATTTTGAAATGTAGAATATGTTATTGTTTATTATAATCACCCTACTGTGCAATAGAATAATAGAACATATTCCTTTTATCTAACTGTAACTTTGTGCCCATTGTCTTTAAGAAGATTATGGAGGTGAGAGTGTAACAAACTTTTGGTTACAAAAATTTTTTTGTAACATTTGAATCAAAGTTATAAGTGTGGCCATCACCCAGATAGTGTGCATTGTATGGGTTAGGTGTGAATCTACCCATCCACTCCTCCCATCTCCCACCTGCTTGATTTCCAATGAGTGTTATTTTCCTATGTGCATGTAAGTATTGATTGAAAGTATCACTTTGTGTGCATTGACCAAACTCTCCATAATTCTGTTCCTTCTTAATCTTACCAGGCTCTGGTATCCAAAATTATACTCACTACTTCTACAAGATCAGCATTTTATTTATTTTTATTGTCTTTATTATTTAAAAAAATAGCTGCGTATAATAGTGCAATCAAGGGGTACAATGTGCAGGTTTCATATACAATCTGAACTACTTTCATTAAACTGATTAACACAGTCTTCCTGGCATTTTCACTGTTATTATATGAAGATATTTGTATTCTGCATTTAGTAAGGTTCGCCTGTACCCTTCTAAGAAGCACTGTAGGTGTGGCCCCACTAATTACCCTCCCTCCACCCACCCTCCCCCCTCCAATTCCTTGCACCTAGTATACTTTGGAAAAATGATAGTTGAATTGATTCCTTTTGGCTGTGGTATACCCCTTTAATCCAATTTGTTCTAAGTTAAACCTTACTACATCTATTTTATATCTCACCATATGTCTTTCATATAGGATCATAAACTCATAAATAATTCAAAATATAAAGCTGATTTTTTTTGTTTCATAAGGAGACAAATTTTCCTGTTTTGTATTCAGATGATTGATGCTGTATGGATGGTGCCTTAAAAGAAGCTGCTCAAAATATTTGGATTATGTCACAAGGCCATTTGATACATAAATAATTATATTAGAGTAAATCACATGATATTAAACAAGGGAATGATTAAACTTTAAGTTCTCTGGGGCTACTTCTGAGCTATACACTGGTTGAGAGCTACAAAGGAAATATAGCAGTGGTTGTATTTTGCACAGTAAGGGTTTCATTTTTAATGGGAACTTGTTGAGGCAAATTGGACTTAAAACCATGTTCTCGGGAGAAATAACAATGAAAGAGTCAGCAAAAGGAACCATGATTCAGAATTCTCAGAGAGACAGAAAGCTAACACAGTCCAATCTTTGCAGCATTTTCCAGAATGTATTGCAAGGAAGCCAAGCTTCTGGAAGACATCAAGACATAACATTTTTGTATTTGGGATGGTATTTTGCATCCAGGCAGAAAAAAGAATTAGAGATACCCTGAATCAAAAAGTTGACATTCCAGGAAAGATGGATGCTAGAACCAACTATGCTATGGTTCATAGGGAAATTCTCCCAATTTAAATAAAAATATCTGTAGCCATTCTAGTGACATGCTATCCTCTATATTTATTGAAGAGGGAATAGAGAGTGTTCTCACAAAGCAAATGGTTTAATTTGGAATAGTTCATACTATAAACTTCATTTATTCCTGATTGTAGTATATCGTTTCAGTTTTCCTAATAAATGGTCTTTTGCCTCCATAAAGCCCCACTCTGACAAACTCATCTGGTTATTTTTATAAATAGACATTGGGCTGCCTGAACTATGGAAATTCCTACAGTCAATATTAGTGTGAGTAAGGTTAATTGGTGTTCCCTATCTGTCCTCTTTCTCTCTGAATGTGACATTTTGACACTAAAGATTCTTCCTTTTATCCGTAAGTGAACTCAGTCCCTGGCTCCATAAAATAGCTCAGGAAAAATCCTTGCATTAAGAATTCAAAGAAGTAGAAAATGTAAAATTATTCTATACCCCTAAAAGAAAGAGAAAAGAGTTATATAAGATATAAAACAAAGGCAATGTGCTGTGGAGAAAGTGAGAGCGGAAGGCAAATGAGTACTAGTCTTGACTCATCTCAGACTAGTTCCAAACCTCTGCTAGAATGGATCCTTGCTTCCTCCATACTGGATAAAACAGGCCACAATATGAGCCTATAAGGCCCTTTAAAAGATACATGGAAGACCATTTTTAGCTGTCACCAGTGTGGTACCTGGAAACCAAATTTTGCAATATCCTGGGCTCAGGAGGGTGCGTGGTGGATCCACACACTTCTGTAAGAACTGAGCTTACTCTGTAAACTGCTCTTGGCTGAGATCTTCCCACCTTAACACCCCTGCCCACCACACCCCCGTGGAACATCACCCTGCATGAAGTTACAAGTAAGATGGCACTTTTACCAGGAAAACAAACAGAAGAAATGTTGTCTTTATGTAGCAGTCTTTAGCTGGTCTCTGAGTCTTTAGCTGGTCTCCCATTGCCTGACTTGAACTTGTTAAAAACAACACAGATACACCCTGGTGACTTTGTGAAAAGGACAACTGTCGAAGTGATGATTCATAATTCCAAGAGTATGAAGTTAGTAGTGGTTCCCAAGTGAGTAAAAAAAATTATAGAAAATTTTTCTAGTTTGCTTGCATATTAAGAAATATTAAAAAAAAAGAAATATTCATCTGGGTGCTATGTAAAAATAATTTTCTGAAGTAAAGCCTAGGAATTTTTGTTTGTTTGTTTCCAAAACCAAACCCTAGACAGCAATATGGATATTCTGGATGTTTTTTCCTATAAAACTAAACTCTAGAATGTAGATTTTTTTTCTAGAGTTTCTCTTTTATTATAACTTTATTCAAGTATAAATTGATGCACATTAAAATGCACACAGATGAGTTATGCTATCTGATAAATTTTGACATATATATTCTGTGAAATCATCATGCATCTAGGTATTTTAAAATACTTGTCTTTGAATATTTAAATTAAAGGGCACATAATTAAACAATCAAAAACTTTGACATGGAATTGTAGACTTGATAGCATGTCTGAAGAAAAAGAAAGTGAAAGACAATCTTACATTGCCATTTGATATTATAGATGAGAAAAATCAACCCAGGGGAAAAGAATTCTGATGTCCCCCATGAAAGGCTATTATTCTAAATATCTTACAGGTGTTGGTCCCTACACATACTGAAAAATTTCTAAAAACCTTTCATATAATAATGGCCTTATTTTAAAGAACTTACTGTATGACCTCAATGAAGTGGAACAGAACTGAGAATTAGTAATTTAAAAACCAAACTAGCACTAAAGATCCTTGAGGATCCCAAATTGGCTCATTATGTTTTGACACTAGAGCTTTTTCACTTTATCCATAAATGATCCTTCACTGCCGCCCTAACACGTATTCATAGTTGTTTCAAGTCCGATGACAACAATCTTACTTTGCATGTTTTGAAAATCACATCAAATTTCAGACAGCAAATGTGATTAAGACCAAGCACGTGCTATGAGATTTTTTATCAGAGCTGATCAGAATACGTATCACTTCTATTTCTGTGGAACTCACAGCTCAGGAGAGGAGTGCACAGCTGAAGCAGCACACAGACTAGGAACAGGAGGAAGAGCGTCTGCAGAGTGGCAGGCTGAAAGAGAACAGAAAATTGAAGAAAAGTACATGCAAGAGCCCAAGCAGCATCATTTTCTGAGTTCATTTAGCTTAAGGTCAGGCTGCCCTGCTCATTTCAGGAATTTCTAAGGACATCAATCCAATACAATATTTCATAGTATTTGATGTTCCAAATGGTGGACTTGGACGTCAATAAAATACTCAATACATTTTATTTGAAAAGGCAGACTAATGTGGGCACATTGTAAATCTCTGAGAGATCTCCCCTTGAGCCAGATCTGTGTCTAGTGATGGGAGTTCAAGGATATTCAGTTATATCTAGGGGATAGAACCAAGGGATCCCACAATGCCACCTCACTAAAAGGAATGTCATGTCACAGAGCCCAAAGCAAGGTGCATCCAGGCAACAACAAATCGAACAAATAATAAGACTTAATATTTCCAATAGAGTGGAAATCCTGAGCCCAAGATGAAAGTCATTACTTTAGCTAGCTTCTGGTTTGCATCTCGTTTCAAAGAGGCATACAATGATGAAAGCTCCCCTTGCACATATCCCAAATATTTCTCTGTACTAGCAGTAACTAACTAAATATCAGAACATATAAATTATATTCCACAATGACCACACAACCAGTAAGGAATATAGGAACTGATAGAAAAATAAGATGAAATCTATGAAAAAACAAAGTATGCTTTTCAAAGTCATTGAAGTTGATCTGATAAATAATAAGACACTTAGTTCTCTTTAATTAGAGGAGTTAATCCTTAAAGAAATAAATCTCCATCAAGTTATCAATAAATTCAAGGCCAGGCCAGGCACGGTGGCTCACACCTGTAATCTCAGCACTCTGAGATTGCAGAGAGGCTGAGGCAGGAGGAGTTCAAAGTGAGATCCCATCTCTACTAAAAAAAAAAATTGAAAAATTAGCAGGGTATCTTGTAGTCACAGCTATTTAGGAGGCTGAGGGAGGAAAATCACTTGAACCCAGGACTTTGAGGTTGGTGTGAATGAGGATGACACCAGAGCACTTTAAACTGAGCAGCAAAGCGAGACTCTGTCTCAAAACAAAACAAAAAATTCAATGCAATCTAAATTAACACTTCAGTTCGGATTTTTTTCTTTTCGAGAAATAGAATATTAAAACATAATACACAACCACAAACATAAAAAAAAATCTGCAACATTAGTGCTGAAGCAGAAAAATAGACTGTCTTTGTTCTTTGGTGCTGGAATAACAAGCACTTGATACTGGGTAATTTATAAAGAATACAAATTTATTTCTTACAGCTCCAGAGATGAGAACTCTAAGATCAAGACAATAGGTTTGTTGTCTGGTGAGAGCTGAGTTTCTGGGATGGTGTTTTTGCTGCATCCTCTGCAGGGAAAAAACTCGGTCTTCTTATGGTGCAAGAATGAAATAAGCAAAGGGACCGAACGTTGTCTGCAAGCCTTTGCATAATGGCATTAATCCATTGTGAGGGGAGAACCCTATGACCGAACAGCACCCCAAAAATCCAACTTCCCAAAACTGTTGCTTTAGAGATTAAAATGAATTTTGTAAGGGCTAAAACCCATTTAAACTATAGCAAAAAATCTAGAAGAATTATAAAATAAACATGACTGTGGCATTAGAAAGCAATGGATTGTTTAGTAAATGTTACTATAAAATCTTTTTCACATTTATGGGAAAAGCAACACAAAACAAAACAAAAGTAGAATCTCACCTAACCTGACAAAAAGAGACCTGCCGAAGGATGCAAGACACATGTGGAAATTCGAACTGTGGTGGTGACAGAATGAAGTAGAAGGTTGTATCTTTGTAATTTTATTAAGAAAATGCCAGGAAGTCTATGTTAATCAGTTTGATGAAAATAGTTAAGATTGTATATGAAACCAGCACATTGTACTCCTTGATTGCACTATTGTATACAGCTATGATTTAATAATAAAGACAATTTTAAAAAAAGAACATGTAATGAAAACTTTTAAAGCAATAATGGATCAGTTTGATTACATCAAAAGAGGTGATTTCTGTCTAACAAAGAACAGGTTGAATGGTGTTTAGACTGGAAAGAGATACTCTAATTGTCTTCAACTAACAAGAACTAACTTAAAACACAGAAAAAATTCTGCAGATAAAATTTAAAAACAAATGATAGAGTTTCAATGAAAGTCAAATGGGCAAAGTAAATGAATGATAAATTCAGTAAAGGAGAAAATGAAAGGACTAAGACATATCACAGTCATTATTTATGAGAGAAATGTAAATTAAAATGATAGTGGGTTATTACTTTGGCTGCATATACCAGCAAATTTAACAAGTTGTATACACGTATATGAGTCAGATTAATGAGCTGACTCAAGCAGGTAAGAATTTGAGGTAGGAAGCAACACACGAATTCTTAGGACTTGAAACAACAAAGATTTCTATTTTCCTCATCTACTTGCATATATTAGATCGATGGGCCTGTCTGGCCCACTTCATCTTCTCTTAGGCCTAAGACTGATGAAGCGCCCTCAGGCTAGGATGTCACTGGTTTCTGTGTCAGAGACAAGATTGCAACTCAAGTATCAGCTCTCACATCACTTTTGTACACATTCCATTGTTCAAAGAAAATCAGACAGGCACCCAGAACTTGAAAAGGTATGAATGTACAACTCTATCTTATTCTCACAAACTACAAAATTAGAAATATTAGAAAATATCAGTCCATTGGCAGATAATTCCAAGCGTTAGGATAGCGTAGATGTAGATAAGAAACCTCACGTGGTGACAGGAACACAGGACCAGTGCTGATATACCAGAGGACAAGTTGGAAGCACCTGGCCAGATCAAGTGTGTTTATACTCTATCACCTAGCAGTTATTGTGCTGGATGCATAATTCAAAAAAATATGTATTTATATGCACACTGGACAATAAGAGACAGGATTCTTCATGCAAGTTGAAGTATTATTTCAGACAGTGATGAGATGGCTATATCTGAGTGACTATCGGTAGGATGAAAAGGCAAATGCTGTGATTCTCCATTCTGAACTGCCCCGCAACAGTTAGATGCAATGGATTAGATCTTCATATAGCAAACTTGAAAGCAAGATGAGAAAAAAAGAAATAATTATAACCTATGGCAGAATATGACATTATGATAGTAATTTAAACTAACAACACGTCTTAAGAGCACAGCTACAAGATCAAAAGGATATGCATTCAACACACGGAAGCGTTATTGATGGTGGAAAGAAGTAAGAAGACAAAATGATTGATGGACATAAAGGAGTTTATATATAAATGAGGACATTAAAGAGGTGTTTGGTGCATATTGATGAAAGGGATACGTCAATGACTTGGACCTAAGATCCAACAGAACAAAACATGTAAAACTTGAGAGAGTTATTTCAAACAAACCATAAAACAAATCTGTACCCAAACTTCATTGCCTTGCAGCTTCCCATGCTGTGTCATAGGGCACAGTTTGGCTTTGGCACAGTGAATCTTTAGGCAGCTACTGAACAGCATTAAAGATGCTAATACTCAAAAGAGCAGCAAGTCCTGTGGAAGGCAATCTCTGGGAACCTTGTGGAATGAGAGCATCTAGAAAGTCTTGGGACTAAGGAAGTCAGGGATGACAAAATTCATTTTGTACTATAGGAACAATGGCAGAGTGTGTCACCATCCGGGAAACACTTTGAAGGCCGGTGAAGGAGGATCCAGCAAAGAAGTAGCCACAGGGACTGGGAGAATTGAAGTTTCCAACGAGTTCACGGAAGAATGCAGCGTCCTCTGGAGCAGGGCGCACAGCCTGTCAGCTGACCTAAAAATAATTGGCAAACTCCACAAGATTGCAGGTGGGACATTAGCAAAAGAAAAAAAGAGTCTATAAAACTCAGGTATTTTACCAAATTAATATCTCTAGTTCATACCGGCTTATGGACATTTGGGTTATAAATAGTTTAAAATGTTGATGCACAGAGGAATATACTTTAGGTATTCATAAAATACCCGGAACATAAATAAAAATCCCACTTTATGATGAGTTTCTGAGTATACATGAGGCATTAGTGCCATTACATAAATGCTTCAATTAATTCATCCTAACCTTTTCCATTGTATATCAATGTGTGGCCATTACCGGAGAAATCCTACCACTTTGTTGAAGATTATACACTTAAGAATGGAAGTGGAAAGGCTGAATCTTTTCCGGAGACCATAACTATATGTAACCTGGCAATCTGTCTCCAGATTAGTACTTCGGAAAGAAAAGAGGGAGAGATACTGCTGAAAAACAACTGTAAGAAAAAAAATCATTGGATTAGTGCATTCTGCATGTCAAAGGGAATTAAGAAGGAATCTCACAAGCACAAAGCTAAAACCTTCAGTGACAATAAGAACAGTGCCATCATTAACTCTAACACGGAAACAAAGGAGAGGATTGTTTGAGAGAAATATTACAATTTTAATTTTTGAGAAAAAGTCATAAATATCACAAATCAGGGAGATAATTGATTGAAAACAGAAAGTGATGTCAAAGTGTCAGAATATTCCTGTGGAATGATGATGGAAGGATGAGTCCTGTTCCTTGGATGGCCTCTGCTGCCACATATTTTTACATTAGGAAATTGGGGGGTGGGGACACTCTCTAATGTGCCAAATACAAATTAAACATGTAATTAACTGTATAATATCTGCCTCTATAAATTCAGTAGTAGTGGCTCTAATTTGATAATTAATAATTACGGGAAGGTAAATGAGACCCAAAGCAAAAGACAACAGTTTTCACCATCAGTCAATTGCCAAATGTCATTTGGCAAAAAACTTTTTGTCTCTGACCTTCAATATCCTGGGCTATGAAATGGAAATAATGATATTCTTGTATCTCCCAGGGTTGTAAACTACTCGAATAAAAACATTTTAAAGCAGTTGAAATACACTACAGGAACATTACCTATTAATATTAGTCTAAAATGTTCTTTTTGTATTTCTTTAACTGTAGTTAGAGTGAATGTCATATCCTAGGACTGCCCACTGCATGGCCCAGAGAATATTCAATAAGCAGAATCTTAAATAATACTACAATACTGTAATTCATGTTGCTTCTAATGTTGTTCCAGAAATTGTTACCTTCTTTGGAAAGAAGGAAAAGGTAAAGTGAGGGAAAGTATTTACACCAGGCATGCATGGATAAGTAAAAAGTGAGAGGTCTTGGATGGCGCCTGTGGCTCAGTGAGTAGGGTGCTGGCCCCACATACGGAGGGTGGCGGATTCGAACCCGGCCCTGGCCAAACTGCAAAGAAAAATAGCTGGGTGTCCTGGCAGGCACCTTTATCCCAGCTACCTGGGAGGCTGAGGCAAGAGAATCACCTAAGCCCAGGAGTTGGAGTTCACTGTAAGCTGTGATGCCACAGCACTCTACCTTGGGCAATAAAGTGAGATTCTGTTACTAAAAAAAAAAAGTCTTGGTTCCTTAGCCAAAATATAATAATATAATCATAAAGGGAGCTATGGAGACTTTTTTTTTCAGAAAATATGAGATGCATTTACTTTTGGACTTTTCACATGAAACCTTAAAATCATATTGGTACAAAATTGAATGTTTACATTTCCATGGAGTTTTTTTTATTTCTTTGATATGGAAAAAAGCATTATATTATTATTTTTAAAAAAGAAAAAGCTTGCTAATGTTGATTTTAAAAAAGAAAAAGTAGCCCATCAGTTAGGCAGTCACTATGTTCCATAAGGACAATCAGTAGAAAAAGTGTTTTTGACAGCTGGAAACTATAGAATTAACTGCATAGTCAATCTGGTAGATTGTATAGAAATTACATAATAATAACAAAAACAATAATTTAACTACAGCTAATTTATTTAATTTATGTATTTGAAATAACATATTTCAAGCAAAACAAGCTGGGATTGAAATACCTGCCAACTTTAACACATTACAGTCCATGTATATAAAATTCTCATTCTTTTCCATAATGTTCTGTTTGGGCTCGACTCTCTATTCTATTCCAGTTCTTTTCACACCTCAATATCTTTTTTTCTGTCTTAATTCTTTCATTCCTCAGATATTTCAGGCCTGCTCTGCCACATCCCTTCTCTTACACTTGGCCTCACTAACCGGGACACAACCTCCACATCTCTCAAGGTCACGTCTTCATTGAAGTCATCCCTAACTCTAGGTTTGGCTGCATTCTTCCCCCATGCTATTCCATATGTTTGTTGCTGGTACTGATTTTATGGTTATTAATGTATATCTTTCCTGTAAAAATAATAAATTCCTTAAGACTAGAGACCATGGGTATATTTCTCATTACAACATCCCTAATACTTATCAAAGTGTTTGCTTACAATAGGTATATTTATTAAATAAAAGGCTAAATATTTAGTAAATGAAAGACAAACTATTTGGCCACTAAATGGAAGAGACTCCATACAATTTTTAGCTCACAAGTAAATTTATTTCTCTAGTGACTCCAAAAGCTAAATATCATTATATAATATTTATTTTTTTTTTGGCCATGTTGAAGCAGTTATATGAAATCAATAGTAGAAAGGAAGTGATGAGATTTATGTTCAGGAGAACATTTTAACTCAATTTATAGAACACATAAGGACAGTAGGCTCCTTCCTCTGTTAATATTCACTCCTATCTTCATTACCCTGCGGTGGGTCAGTATTCCCTGTGCATAAGCCAAGGGAACGATGTTGACCATGTAAATATTCCAGACCACATACAATAGTCATTCCTCTGTGTGATCTGAACATTTAATTAATAACATGTGCACATGTGTGACATGTAGTTAATTAAATAATAAATTAATAAATACAGCCTTTGCCATGGTTTCTAACAGCAATTTGTGCTTTCAACTGTGTGAACCTCAGAAATTCCTGTAGCACTCAGCACATGAGCATTAATCAATATCCAGTTTTCCTCCTCTTGAGTTTATTATACTGTGGAGCGGTTGTGAAAATGCCCAGCTTATAAGTGTGCTCTAGTTTTCAGGCCATTCCAGCCATGCCAGTGCCTGATTTTCCCCAGATTAAAAGAGAATAATAACACAGCATCAGTGCTGTGTTAAAAGGTCATTAGTCACAAAGTCTTCTAAGCAGGGGCTGGGTGTGGTGGCCCACACTAGCACTCCTAGCTTTCTGGGAGGTCAAGGCAAGTGGATCACCTGAGCTCAGGAGTCCCTGACCAGCCTGTGCAAAGAAAGACCTCATCTCTACTAAAAATAAAAAAATTAACCAGGTGTTTGGCAGATACCTACGTCCCAGCTACTCAAGAGGCTGAGATAAGAGGATTGCTTCAGCCCAACTCTTTAAGGTTGCTGTGAGCTATGACACTCTATGGCACTCTACCCAGGGCAACAAAATGAGACTCTGTCATTAAGTAAATGAATGAATAAATAAATAAATAAATGTTTCAGAAGAGGGAGAGTCATTCTAAAACTATGAAGTTTTATAAAAAGTTATATATGAATCAAAGTTGAGAAATTTTCAGCTAAACCCAGTCACTTATGATTTGACAATAAATAAGAAAGAGCAATCCAGGGCAGAGCAATAATCCTAAAATCTATTTAAATCTCTATGTTCACTTCTAACAGCCACATGATTGCAAGTAAAATTTTTTACTTTTCTGAGCTTTACTTTCTTAACATTAAATTGAGAATATAGGAATTATATCACTGGGCTCTACTTTGACCAATTTTGTGTTCAATTTCTCCAAACATGAAGAAAATCAAGGGGCTCTATCTAAATATAGATACCATGATAGTCATTGCTGTTTTCCTTCTACCTGATGTTGGCATGTTGGACAAATTGCAGAACTGAATTTTTTTTCCAATTTACAAAAAAGGCAGGAATTTTAAGTGACTAAGCTCATCAAGCACATTTACAAAATGTGCTTCCTGTCCCCATGCCCGCTCACCTCTATGCTTACCCTGTCTAGCTCAGCAGAGAGAACAAATGTAACTGGTGAGTAGCACACAGCAGGATAACAATGAGCTAAATTCCCTCTGTAGGAAAGGAAAAAGTTACCATAGTGTCTGAATCCTGAAGTTTTTACATAGAAACTTTTCAGAGCACGTTTAAGACATTGGGCTAACATTTTTAGAGGGAAAGCAAAAGTTTAGCTGGGAAAGTGCTGGCTTGGATGTGAAAAACACCTGGTTGTAAATCCTAGTTCTACTACTTAAAAGCCGTGTAACTTTTTCCATTGTCAGAAAACATCAGCCTGCTTCATTATGGTGAAACAGCCATAACGATCCCGTCCTATCCCACCTTCCAGAAGGCAGTAAAGTTCAAATGAAATAGCATGACAGTGGGGGCCAGGATATGAATCTCCCATTTTGTTTTGATTTTATGTAATAAACTGTTTTTACTATAAGCTGTATTTTCCAAAATGTGTTCTGCAGAAATTTCTGTAAGAAATGCAATGGAAGTTATTTTTATAAGAGATGTGTGCTCAAATAGCTTTGGAAAATTCTGGGTTAAACAAAGTTAATCCCTTACCTCAAGACTTCTCAGAACTTCTAAAAGGCTAAGCTAAATCTCCAGAAAGGGAAAAATGTTATTTAACAGTTTTCTAAATTAATTTAGCTACATGCCTTTTATCTTTAAGGATCAGTATTATCCAAAACACATAGCTCTTTGAAGAACAGATAGGTTTGAACTGAAGTTTGTATTCTTAGGTAAGACCTTTTCTACACATTGTAATAATGGCGTGGTACATTACTTTCTATGTGCCCAAAACTGAGTTAAATGTTTTAAACCTTGTAACATGGATATAAAAACAATTTAAACAACTTAATTGTTTGAATTATATACCTTAATACCCATTTTATAAGCTAAGGAAACAAAAACCTCAAAAGAAGGGTTCTGTTTGATGAGTAACCATGATATTGTCTAAGCAAAGTAAAATACAACAGAACCTTAAAAAGAGAATATTGAGATAAACATTAAACCTTTCTAGAAAATGGATGAAATTCAACTTGACAATAGTCTGATATAGGTTTTCAAGTTTTTCATAAGATAAGATAAGGTAAGGTAAGGTAAAATGCTCAGAATGTTAGATCAAAAGATCAAAAGAGGCAGAAGCTAGCTGCCTATAATAAACAAGTGAGGGAGCTGGAAAGCTTGTCTGCTCAGACTGTCTCCTCTACCAGCTTCTCTCTGACAGGACCCCCAGGGTCCTCTGTGAGCCCATGAATCTCTGATCCAGGTAACACTTCAGACAAAAATTAGGGAATGGTGATTTTTCACTGTTATTTATGCTGATACATAATATTAAGCATGTGCCTAAGGCCATGAAAAAAGAATTTTATAGTTGGAAAAAATTTGATAATCATAAAGTCCAACGTACACTGATTTTATGAATGAGAAAAACAGCCTCCAAGAAGTTTACTGATTTGGCCACAGTCATACAGCTAATTAGGGGCAGAGTCAGGAATAAAATTTCTATTGCCTGACACAGTCTGCTGCACTCCTTAACACATGGCATGGACCTGCATAAATCATTTGGAAGTAGAATAGTTTTCTAAAATGCTTTACCATGACAGAGAATGTATAAAATATATTAAGAATTTATCAGACCACACTTTCAATTTGAGGAATAAGTAGAATGTCTTCAGTGAACCAACACAGTAATCAATGTGTATTTATGCCTCTGCAAGTCCCTTCCTGGCACCCTGCCATTTCCCTGCACGTAAAATACTAAGAGGGTATTTACACATGGCCCACCTCACCTCTACTCTAGTGGGCAAGAAACAGTCCAGCTGGGTGCTTTAGTTATTAGTCCTTTTCATCATTCAGATTACATACTGGATAACAACTACCCAGAGGATGATCCTTAAAGCAGTTCCAAAGGGTGACATTTGTCATAATCAAATATTTCAAAAATCAGGAATCACAGTCACTTAATATTCTCTGCTTATTGCAGGATATTCTAAGTATTATCATAAGAAAACATTTCTGAGAATAATGACTTTTTAAAATGAGAACATTTCCTTTTTCATATATTGTATTTCAAGGTAGTTAACATGAACAGACATGTTTATTCTTGTCTTTTCTACTCTTACTTCCCACTTTTGTTCCTGAAGAGAGATCTCTTTGAAGAAGTTAAAAAGGTCTGGTACCTAAGTGAGGATGAAATTTTCTTTTTTATTTTTTTTTTATTAAATCATAAACACATAGATCATGTATACATTAATGCATTTATGGGATACAATATGCTGATTTCATATAGAATTAGGAACACTTACATCACCACACTGGTTAATATATACCGCATCTCGTTTACTTAGTTATTGTGTTAAGATATTTATACTCTATACTAATACATTAGGCATGTACCCTTGCATTGTGCACCATAGGTGTGATTCCCACCATTCACCCTCCCTCGATCTGACCTCTCCCCTTTCTTCATATTCCCCCCTCCTCCCTCCTCCACCTTGGGCCATAGTTGTGATCTATTCTGCATATGAAAGTGTGAGTGATTGTAAATTGGTTTCATAATAGTACTGAGTACATTTTTGAGATACTTTACTAAGTAGGGAATGTTCCAGCTCCACCCATGTAAACATAAAAGAGGTAAAATCTACATCTTTTTTAAGACTGCATGATATTGGGCAGCACCTGTGACTCAGTGGGTAGGGCACCGGCTCCATATACCAAGGGTGGTGGGTTCAAACTTGGCCCCAGTCAAACTGCAACAAACAAATAGCTGGGCGTTGTGGCGGGTGCCTGTAGTCCCAGCTATTCAGGAGGCTGAGGCAAGGGAATTACCTAAGCCCAGAAGTTGGAGGTTGCTGTGAGCTGTGTGATGCCATAGAACTCTACCATGGGCTATAAAGTAAAACTCTGTCTCTACAACAACAACAACAAAAAAGACTGCATAATATTCCATGGTGTACATATACCACAATTTATTAATCTATTCATGAGTCGATGGGTTCTTGGGTATCTTCCATGACTGGGCTTTTGTGAATTGAGCTGCAATGAACAATCTGGTGCAGATGATTTCTGGTCTTTTAAGTTTGTACATGATGCTGAATCTTTTCGATGTCACTAGAGTGTTTCAAGAACAGACTTTTCTAGATTCACTGAACAAAGAATATGATTTATTTTATACACGATTTTCAAAATTTAGTGTAATAGGTAATATTTAATTTAATATTTTATAAAATTTTTGTCTCTTATATGGTCATTTTTCGTCTGACTTTATTTTTTCTTATGATTGTTGTATTTTCTACTTACAACAGTGTCTGTTAGCTCATTTTATTTTAGAAGTTTAGAATGTTATCATTCCGTAATATAAAGAAAAGGACAGTGAACCTTAACAAAATTAATGTATATATATTTCATTTTATTCATCTTCATATTTTGCTATGTATTATGGTCTAGATTTCAACTTTAAACTCCAAGATATACCTCACCATATAACACAGAATTAATAGCTTTTATACTACCATACTTCTCACTTCATAAATAACTTACAATGTTTGAATACTGATTAGATTACTACAATCTAGTTTTGTTGTTGTTGCAGTTTTGACCAGGGCCAGATTTGAACCCACCACCCTCGGCATATGAGGCTGTTACCCTATTCCTTTAGTCACAGGCACTGTCCGGACTACTACAATCTAGATGAGAAATGATTTTCCCCTATTTTTTATAATTTATTGTAAAGATTGAAAAATTAATTTTATTACCTATAAATGATGCTGGCCCTGAATTTATGGACTCAGTAATGCATTTTTAAAATTATATTTTATAATTTTATAATTATGTGTATATTATTTTAAAAAACTTTCTTAAATAAACATTATAAACATTTTGTTCAAATGTAAAAATTAAAATAAACATTTTCTGGATCACGGAATCTGATTTTACTGATTAGTTTGAATTTAAAGATACTTTTTCTAGTTGTTAAGTCATGAAAACCTTCAGGAAAATAAAACTTAGAACATTCAGTTTGAGGATTTTGATAGAAAACATTTAAAATATGAGAGAGAGTAGAAAGAACATTTTATTTAAAAACTCTTATGGCACATATGTAGTGGTATCATTTTGCCCCTAAATTGTTTGTAAATATGACAAAATAAAGGTTCTCCACATGAAGTAGTAATAGGTATCATTCCAAGTCATCTGATACAAATTATTAAAGCTTTTATTTTAAAAGTAGAGCATTTAATGATATAAATGAATTATAATTACCTGTCAGATAATTTCTGTTCTTTCAACTTCAACAAAGTTGAAAAGATGCTTTATATAGTTATTTGTTGATTGATCATTAGAGTGGGGAAATAAGGGATTTGGGACAGATTATAAATCATATAAATATAAACACATGTAACCATACTTGGCCTAATTTTAAACATTACTTTGCTTTTTAAAAAATCGATCCCAAATCTAAGAGAAATTATGTAAATAACATCTTTCTGATTACCATTGGAAAGAGCCAAAGGAAAAGAAGGTCACTGCCTGCATGATTTTGTGCTGGTGCACAATGATGCATGACGTTAACTTGGAAAACCTGAAAATTACACAATCATTATTACACCAGATGGTCAGTGGAATCAGAGGAGATGACTTGATCTGTGTTCTCTACCAACTTGCTGTTTAACATCCTTGAAGAACTCATGCACTGGTTAACTGAGACGTCAAAAAGAAGCTCCTTGGAGTTGATGACACAGTCCAAAGAATGAACAGAGGAAGGAAAGGTACAATGTTCAGTATTTTCAGGTAATAAGAGCCAAAAAGGAAAGTAGGTAACATTGTGATGTGTGTCATGAAGGAAGAGAGAGTTCACATTAGTAATGATAAGGTGAAAGTCAGGAGTGGAAGGAAAAGCAGCTAAAAAGGCATGAAGACATCAAGGCATTGGATATGCAAATGTAACTGCAGTCTCTGAAGTTCAAAATGCTGCCACTATAAAGACACTAATAAAATAGAAAGTAGGTAGAGGTATGGGTGTTTGTGGATTTTGAGAAAGGTTGGTACATTTACTCTGCCAGGGAACTTGAGTGACGAAGACCACAAATAACTATGGCAGACAGTAACATCTTGCACAGATTTGACTCTACTCACTGAGCTCCGTGTGTGCCACCCAAATCATTGTACATTCCTTGATGAGCTTTCCCTGGACTTGCTAGGAGGGATAATATTCTTCTATTTTAGTTTTCATCTTCTAATCTTTTCCATCTTTCCTTTTCCCCACTCCTCACCCATAAAATTTGACAACAGTAGTCAATATTTTTAATTAACTCAGCTGATGCCATTCTATTGATAAAACCTTTCAAAAACTTCTCAATTAACTTTGTGAATACGTTACATGCCAACATTTTAATGTACTCTGTAACCCACATTGCTCCACAATTCATTGTATACATCTTTTGAGGGTTTAAGGGGTACTATTTATAACTACATCAAAACACTAGATATTATGTCAGGTAAGGAATGTTGGAATGCACAGTTGCCCTGTTATGATGGGCTGTGACGTCTGTTTCCTGCCTGTCTAGCCAACCACACTTCATGGCATTCTCTAACTTAATTTATCCAGTTCAATGGCCTCTTATTCATTTGTTCACTGTGATTACTTATATTTGTTCAGTACAAATGTTATAATTTCATTTGCTTCACCATCCTATTAAAAGATATCACCCCCTCCCCGTGCCCCAGGTAATGCCTACCACATAAGATTTTTTTTAATTATTGTTATTTTATTTTATTATTTTACTTCCTGCCCCTTTTGGGGTTCACTTTTCTATCATTTGTTTTTTTCTTTCACAAAGATGAGTCTATTTAAAAGGCAGTCCTCACTCTACTCTTAGTGCTTAGAATAATGTGTAGTATATTCAAGGCATGTAAAAATTGTTAAGTGAAAACCAGAATCTTGCAATTCATTCAGTATTTTTGAAAAATACATCAGTACAGCCAAGACCCCATGAGACAGCAATTGGCACTAGTGATCAAAAATAACAAGAAAATGTAGGAAATATTGTAACCATAAAGGAAGGAGGAATTTAGCCTTCACTTGAACGATAAAGAATTTGTCTCATATTAGGAGTATATACATTGGATACTTTTTCTTCCATTCTAGAGATACTTTGCTAAGGAGAACATGTTCCAGCTCCATCCATGTAAAAATGAAAGAGGAAAAGTCACCATCTTTCTTTAAGGCTGCCTAATATTCCATGGTATACATGTACCACAGTTTATTAATCCATTCGTGTATCGATGGGCTCTTGGGCTTCTTCCATGACTTAGCAATTATGAACTGGGCTGCATTAAACAATCTGGTACAGATATCTTTGTTGTTCTGTAATTTTTGGTCATCTGGGTATATACCCAGTAAAGGAATTATAGGGTCAAATGGCAAGTCTATTTTTAGATCTTTGAGTATTCTCCAAACATCTTTCCAAAATGGAT
>CAUYON010205493.1:0-13120 GCA_963573935.1 Arctocebus calabarensis | reverse complement strand
TGCAGGTGAAGTTTACTAAATGTAGAGTATAAGGGTTTGAACACAATAACTAAGAAAATGCCATGAAGGCTAAGTTAACTAGTTCACTCAGTTCAGACTGTATATGGAACCAGCACATTGTACCCTATGATTGCATTCTTGTACACAGCTATGATTTAATAAAAAAAGAAAAAGAATGAAAATTTGTGCTCATATTTTGTGTGAACATAAATTTTTATTTTTCTGGGATATATGCCTTAGAGTACAATTGCTAGGCTTCATGTTAGTATTTGAGTACATTGGATACTTGCTTTTCCATTCTTGTGATACTTTACTAAGAATGTGCTTCAACTCTGTCCACCTAACCCCAGTGAGAAGAGGCCATAAAATCTCAAAGCTGCAAATGCTGGAGTGGATGTGGAGAGAAGGGAACACTTTTGCACTGCTGGAAGGATTGCAAACTAATACAGCCTCTATGGAAAGAAGTGTGGAAAATCCTCAAAGAGCTAAAAGTAGACCTTCCATTTGATCTAATAATCCCATTACTAGGTATCTAACCAGAAGGAAAAAAAAAGATCATTTTACCATAAGGACATTTGCACTAGAATGTTTATCACAGCTCAATTCATAATCATCAAGACATGGAATCAACCCAAGTGCCCATTAACCCACAGTAGATAAACTGTGGTATATGTATACCATGCAATACTATTCAGCCATAAAAATAGATGGAGACTTTACATCTTTTTTATTTATCATAACCATTCTTACAGAGAAAGAATTCCCTGAGACTAATCCACTCAGTAGATGGTGACAGCTGCCCAGTCAGGGGCCTACGCCAAAACAGAAAGGGGCAGAAGAGGGCCAAGCTGGGACAGGGAAGTGGACTTTGCAGCTGTTGAGAGGCCTGTGTGGACTCAGGCTCCTCTGTAGCTGCCTATGGGGCTGAGAGAATCAGGAAACTGGAAACACAAAGAGATTTCAAAGGGGAACCTAAGAGGAGAAGGAACTTCACTGGAATGTAGCACCAACCCAGGACTGGGCACTATTACAAGAAGATGTTTGCCTGAATTTTCTCATTTATCTCAGACTTAGGAAGACAAAGAAAACAAGTTCTATTTTTAAAGTGATCAATCCAGCCTTCATTGAGAACCAGGCAATACCAATAAAGTATCTTGCAAACTCTATAGAGGCCAGATGTGAAGGGAGCAAAGCAGATGGAAGTTAAAGCACACACAGACAGAGCTCAGGAGAAGGTCACCATTTTGTTCCATGGAGGAGATTGGATTCAGTGGTACTAGGTTTCAGAGCTAATTATTAGTGGAGTAAGTTCTATGACTACCACAACGTATTTGAAAAGAAAGTTGTATGAACTAAGAATTGAGAAAAACACTTAGAGTAAGAGCATATTTGAACACTAGTTTAAACCCTTGGAGCCCTTAAAAACAAATCTAACTTCTCTCCTAAATTCATTTGCTCATTTATTCAGCAAACATCTATTGAGCACTTACTATGTAGTTAGGTATTATTCCAGATGTTAGGAAAATCAAAATGTCTACTCTAGTAGACACCTAAACGGATAAATCAAAACAGCACAATAGACACAAGGTACCCTAGAAGCCTTTTAAAGGACATAAGTCCCTTCTTTGGGTAGGGTTTCAGGAAGTCTTGCTGGAATAGGTAACATCAAAACTGAGGTGGGGAGGATGGACGGAGCTGGGGAAGCAGAGTCAAGAAGGAGAAAGTTGTCCTAACAAGGAAACTTACGTTGTGTGACTGGGGCAAGGAAGGTGGTAGAGAAATAAAGAATTTATCTCAAGAAAATTATCAAAAATATTCACATCCACTGTACTAGCAAGTTTGATTTTATCTTTATGTTTCTGCATTTTCTAGTTTTTCAAAAATAATCATACAATTATTTGGTAATTAGAAAAGGCAAAAGCATGATGAATCTGAAAAGAAGGCCTCCCTCTTGCCTTCCACAACCCTCTCCACTTCATGGACCTCAGTCTGAGAAAAGTCTGACAGGGATAGCTCTGAGAGCAGCAGTCCCAGCTTATCCATTCCAGTGCTATCTCTAACATTTGTCTCAACAGCCTAGATAGCATTTCTCATTTTATTTTATTTAGTTTGGTCATGTTTAAAATATCAATATGGTGGCTCGGCACCTGTGGCTCAACGGGCTAAGGCGCCAGCCACGTACACCTGAGCTCGCGGGTTTGAATCCAGCCTGGACCTGCCAAACAACAATGTTGGCTGCAACCAAAAAATGGCCGGGCGTTGTGGTGGGCACCTGTAGTCCCAGCTACTTGGGAGGCGGAGGCAGGATACTCGCTTGAGCCTAGGAATTGGAGGTTACTGTGAGCTGTGATGCCACAGCACTCTACCCAGGGTGACAGCTTGAGGCTCTGTCTCAAAATATATTATTTCAATATGGCACCCAAACTTCACTTGACTTTTTTAAGTCTTGTTCTTATTATTTTATTGTTTGCATTTGCCATTGGGATGGGTTTGCATTTTGAAAAGATGCATGAAGTACTCAGATGTCCTCAAGTGCACAGAAATGACATCATCAGATGAGGAGCTAGGTTTTCTCACCAGATGTGACCCAAAAGGATCTGAGCCCCACAGGAACAAGGACTTCAAACAGAGTGAGGCCTCTGGAGAGCAAACTGAAGTGGTGGGGGAGGGGGTTCCTGAATTAATGGTTGCAGTGGACAATCACCTAGCGTCAGGCACTGCAGTAAGGGCTTCACTAGCGTGGTTTTGGTTAATCCTCACAAGAATCCCATGTAAAATTGGTATTATCATTATTTCTGTTTTGCAGGTGGGGTGACTGCCACAGACAAGTTAAATAACTTGCAAATGATCCCGGAAGTAGTAAACAGAAGAGCTGGATCTAAATCCAAGGGTCTTTACTTCCACCCTATGCTGTGCCTAATAGTGATGGGCAGGTCAGTCCAGGGTGGGAGGGGTACAGACTCACGAGCCCCAGGCTGTTGGAAGAACTGATGTGGGGATTCAGTCTCCAGGCCCTACCACAGAGACCACCTGAAAAGTGGCAGGGGGAAGTATGTGAGTCATTTCACCTTCTGAATCTCATTTATGGAGCAGCCATGGCGTACAGGAGCGGCCATGGTGTACAGGAGCAGGTACAGCGTACAGGAGCGGCCATGGTGTACAGGAGCAGCCACGGCATTCAGAAGCAGCCATGGTGTACAGGAGCAGCCACAGTGTAGAGGAGCAGCCACAGCATACAGGACAGCAGTTCTCTCTCCTCACCATTCCCTTGGCACTCTCCTCTCTATACCCGCCATTCCTACCTTGGCTCCCACTATCTCTCACCTAGATTACTGCATTAGTCTCCTAAGTCTGATTCAAGTCACTAAACTGGCCCTCCCCACCACATTGCAGGGATCTTTCTGAAGTGCAGACCTGATCACGTCCTTCCTCTGCTTAAGACCCCCCTCAACAACACCCCTTGGCTTTCAAAGTCAAGGTCAGACTCTTAAAGCAGACAAAGTGTTTTCTGGTCTAGTTAGACTCTGTCTAAATCATGTCCTATCACTTTACCTGCTCCACCTCCCTGCCACACATGCACACACACATGCACATACTTCCACACACATACACATACGTGTACACACACACACACCCATCATCTGCCATCCTGAACTATTTCTAGTTTCCCAGGGGGCCCTCAGGGTCTCCTACCTCCTACTTTGTACATGCTTCTCCTACACCCAGAATATTCTTTTATTACCATGGCTTCATCTGGCCAAATCCTGCTATACTTTTGAAGTTCAGCTCAAGTATCAACCTCCTTCAGGTAAAGCCCTTTCTCTTCCTTCATCTTCCATAGCACTCATCACACAATCCTATAAGAAATGATTTATTGGGAGCAAGAAACAATTCTAAGAGGGACTTTACCTAACAAATGCAATCAGTATAACCAGGTTTCTTGTCCCCTCAATGAATCCCCAGCAATTAAAAAAAAAAAAATTATTTAGTACCCATCTCCCCTGTTAGAGAAATACAGCAACATCTTGTTCAGTTTTATATTTCCAGCCCCTGTAACAGCATCCATGCTCAGTAAATATCTGAATATGTATAATCAATTGGGGAGAAACTCACTTCCTCTGACTGCAGGTTCCCACATAGAGGGATCTCCAGGCTTAACCAGAATCAATTGGGGAGAAACTCACTTCCTCTGACCGCAGGTTCCCACATAGGGGGATCTCCAGGCTTAACCAGAAGCCTGAGCATGTCCCCAGCAGAACCTCAAGGGTCTTGAGCTCTCAGTGCATCTGCCTGTAGCGAGCTTGCTTCCTGCACACTCACCACCCCAGGAGAAGCCCCATCCTGCTGAGGAGGCCTGTGATGGTCCAGTGCTGCCCACAACTAGGGTCTTCTTTCTCTTTTTTAAAAAATGACTGTGCTGATGTATAATTGATGTATAAAAACTGTCCAGTTTTAATATGCTCAATTTGATGAGTTTGGACATACACATCCATGCACGAGAACATCCCCACAATCAGGTAATAAACATATTCACTACCTCTGAAAGTTTCCTTGCACCCTTTTGGGTTTGTTTTGTTTTATGGTAAGGACATTTAACATGAGAGATCTACCCTCTTAGTAGATTTTTGAGTGCACAGAAACCATGTTGTTAACTACAAGTACTGTCGTACAGCAGATCTCTAGAACGCACTCCTCCAGAACAGTAGCTCCCTCCTCTACCCAGCACCCAGGCAACCACCATTCTCCTCTGCTTCTAGGAATCTGATTACTTTAGATGCCTCGCATAAGTGGCACTGTGTAGATTTATCCTGTGTGACTGACTTATTTCACTTAGCTTAAGAGTAAAGACACTTTGCCATAGACTCAAAGCTATGTTCTCCTCTCAGTTTTTTCAATAAGAGGAATGTTTTTATCTCTGTCTCTCTGACTCCTTCTCTTGCCACCTCTCACTGGGTTCCAAATATGTAAGAAAGAAGTGATTCAAGGGAGGGGTGGAGGGAGGGTGATTGGTGGGATCACACCTACGGTGCATCTTAGAAGGGTAGAGGTGAAACTTACTAAATGCAGAATATAAATGTCTTCATATAGTGATGAAGAAAGGCTATGTTAAACATTTCGATGAAAATATTTCAGATTGTATATCAAGTCAGCACATTGTGCCCCATGATTGCACTATGTGCCATGAAGGCTATGTTAAACAGTTTGATGAAAATATTTCAGATTGTATATCAGGTCAGTACATTGTGCCCCATGATTGCACTAATATACACAATTATGATTTAATAAAAATAAAAATAAAAAAAGAAGTGATTTATCAGCTCCCTAAAACCTGAACAAAATGTTTAATGAATAAACAAATTAATGACTGAGGTTGAATTCCAAGCTTCAGGAAATTCCCAATCAAATAAGGACCAGGAAAATGGAAAGGAAGATGGATTAACTAGAGTTGAGAAGGAGCACTGAGGGGTGACCAGAACAACGTCTCTGAATCAAAGAAACAAGTCATGTGCGGAATACAGTGGATAAATGAGCTGGAAGCCAGTGGAGAGTGAACATGGGAACAGGAGGAGAAGAGAACAAACCAATTAGAGATGAAACTGCTTTCGTGCTTGAAACAGAAAAATATCTGTTCCAAAAAATAATGGTATGCAGACAAATGAGAACTTTTAATAAAATTGAACATGCAACAGACTCTTCAGGTGCTGAAAATCTGCCAAGCTGCTTGGTTGGCAGGTCACTCACAGCTGCCCCACCCGGCACTAAGGTGCAATGGAATGGGAGGGGGATGATAGAATCACTGGAATGGGGACGACCAAATCCCGGGTCACTGGCCACTTTCCACCTCCAGGTTCAAAGTCCTCTCTTAGTCTTTATTTCCTCCTAGAATGATCCAACATGCCTCTCAGGGCTGCTGTAGAATTACATGTAGGTAACAAGGCTGCATAAACCATGTGCTTGACAAATCTCGGTTAGATATAGCAGTGTTTCCCCACAATTGCTGCTTCATCATCCTCTATGCACCTTTGGCTTTGCCTGCAAGGGAGACACAAATCTGACTTCGAGAATAAATTTGGTCTGGGACTCTGACTTCCAGGCAAGGGTCATCACCTCTGCCACGAACTGCCACAGAGAAACCTTTTTTTTTTTGGAGGAAAAAAGGGAAGAAGCCAGGAATCTTATTTTGTTAAAATGCACAATTTAATTCAACTGAATAAATGGGTGAAAGTGAAAAGATTTTCACAGGGTGAAATGAATATACGTCTTCAAAATAAGTTTAAAGTATAAAGACCTAAGCTCTAAATACTGTATCTCTCTCTAATATCTCTCTCTCTCTCTCATTCTCTCTCTCTCTCTCTCTCTCTCTCTCCCTCCCTCCCTCCCTCTCTCTCTCTCTCTCTCTCTCTCTCTCTGTCTCTCCCCTCCCTCCTTTCTCCTTCTTCTTCCTTTTGGAGTTAATTTTCTCAAACATGGTATGGAAGCATCTGGATAGATCCCACACAATGGTGCCATCAATGAGATTGCTCAGGACTAGTTCAAATCATTTAATCCCAAATATCCCATAAAAATATTTCACATCTGTAATGTGGGGACAGAAGTCTGATTTCCTGGTTCAAGGACACACCAATGCCAATCCATTGAGTGGATCCCATCCACAGTCCTCACCAGCACTAGGGATCTCTGCCGGTGCAAACTTTGTTCCAAGTCAGGAACCCAAAAATAAATAGAAATATCATTGGTTCTGCCTAAGACATAATACAATAGGCTCCACAAGTGAGACAGAGGGAGACATCTGGACATCTCAGGGACACTTACTTCAGAGTCACTTACTTCTTCAGAGTATCTATTCTTATTAAGTAGTTGTAATAAGACCCTCCTGGATACCTGAGCCACTAGTCAGGGAACCTTAGGTAGAAGATTTGAAAGTATCCAGATGGTCTCCAGCATCCTGAGGTCATTCTACAATCCTGCCTAGGACAAGAAAACATCCATCACCTCTCTATATCTTCTAGTGGACAAAGGAGATGGTATTAGAGGGCATCACAAGCATTACCAATTTTATCATTTTCACACTCTGAGCATACAGAGTTAGTGAATAATCTAGAGAAATACAATAGGGGATTGGAGGACAAGAATATCCATGAGAAATCAGGGAAGGTGAGGAAAAAGCAAGGCTTTTGGTAGAGCATTCCATATGAAGAAGCCTAAGCTAGACTCTCCTGCTCTTTAACTGACTCCTCCTACCAGGAAAAATACCACAAAATAAGTGTTTAGAGGAATGTGTTTAAAGTCAATGGTATTCTCAAAGGCTCTTCAAACTGATTGTCTCTGGCAAATCAAGAAGTAAGTATTTTCCTGTGGTAGTATTTGCTACTCTTTATTGACTGTCCACTAATATCAGACACTGCTATATGCATGACATATACATTGGTTTGGTGATTTTTACAACTACATGAAATAGTAGTAGAAACTCCACTAACAGAAGAAACACCTGAGCTCAGTAAGTTTACAACAAAACAGCCAAAGTAATCAAGTTTTATTTCAAATTTAATGATGGCATACATTTCCTTTTAATTTCCAAAAGAATTAAAGCTTTGTTTACTATAGAGCAGAGTTTTTCCACCTCAGCACTATTGACATTTTGAGCCACATAATTCTTTGTTTAGAGCATTTCCTGCCATGTGCGATGTTTAGTATCATCCCTATCATCCTGTAGCACAGCCACATAATTCTTTGTTTAGAGCATCTCCTGCCATGTGCGATGTTTAGTATCATCCCTATCATCCTGTAGCACCACCATCCCAATTGTAACAACAGCTTGTGCTGCCATAACAAAATACCATAGACTGGTGGCTTAAATAACAAACAATTATTTTCTCACTGTTCTGAAGGCTGGAAGTTTAAGATCAGGGTGCTGGCATGGTCAGGCTCTCTTCTTGCCTTGCATACAACTGCCTTCTCACTGTGTCTTTACATGGCAAATACTACAGGTACCTCTCAGGTGTCTCTTCTGATAAGGGCACTAATTCCATCATAAGGACCCCATCTTCATGACCTCAGATAAACATAAGTACTTCCCAAAGGCCTCATCTTCAAATACCATCACTTGGGGATTAGGATTTTAACATACACATTTTGGGAGACATAATTCAGTTCACAGCATAGAGATAACAGGATTTCTGGATATATCAGAAGCATTAGCATACATCACACAAGGATTTGGGTATTAGAAGGTAGGAACCACTGGAAGCCAGTTCAGACAGTTCCCAATAATAGCAATCCTCTCCTTAAGTGTGGGCCAAACCTAATGAGTTTCTTCAAACTAATAAAACACAGGAAAAATAATGGCTATCACTTCCAACATTATGTTATAAAAGTCTATGACTTCCTTCTTGCTGGCATGACCTCTCTTTGGTTCTTCTCACATTCTTTCCCTGATGGAGAGAGCCATCGGAGAGAAAATGAAGCTCATCTCTGTCTAAGGGCCAGAGAGAAACTGAGGCCTTCAATTTGATGCCCTTAAGAAATTAATACTATCAAGAGCCACTAGTGATTATGGATCAAACTTCAATAAACATTCTAGTTGCAGCAGTTCTCAACCCATGGGTTGCAACCCCTTTGTAACAATGAAAATACATCATGGCCTTAAGAAGGTTGAGAACCACTATAAATGTCCTCATGATGAAGTGACTTTTTTCCTTCCAGGTAGATACCTAGTGATAGAATTGTGGGATCAAATGGAAGGTCAACATTTAGCTCTTTGAGGATTCTCCATAACTTCTTTCCACAGAGGATGTATTAGTTTGCGATCCCACCAATAGTATAAAAGTGTTACTTTATCTCTGCATCCACACCATTTGCAGCTTTGGGATTTTCATGGAATCAACCCAAATGCCCATTCAACCCATGAATGAATTAATAAAATGTGGTATATGTATACGCTGGAATATTATTTAGCCATAAAAACGATAGAGACTTTACATATTTTGTATTTACCTAGATGGAGTTAAAACACATTCTTCTTAGTAAAGTATCATAACAATGGAAATGCCAGTATCCAATGTACTCAATATGAATATGAAACCAACAGAAAAACAACTACATGCCCACACAAGAGAAAAACACAAGTATATTCAAGTGGGGACAAGGAAAGGAAAAAAAAGGGAAAATGGAGGAGGGACAGAGATTGGTAAGCTCTCACATTATGATGTTGTACAGCATACTCTGGGTGAAGTGCTCAACTAGAACTTGAACTTAACCTTAAGTTAAGTTACAAATGATGTAACTTAATCATTTGTTCCCTTATATTAATCTGAAATTTAAAAAAAAAAAAAAAGAACCACTGGAGCTTGGAAATGGATCTTCCCCAGTCAAGCCTGGAGGTAAGACTGCAGACCCTAGACTAATTAGTGACCATGACTGTACCCTGTGAAAGATCATGAAGCAGTGGTCCAAATGAGCCATGCCCAGATTTCTGACTCATAGAAACTGTAAGATAATAAATGTGTGTGGTTTAAAGCCACTAAGTTTTGAGGTAATACAGCTACCTGACTGAAGACATCAAATAAGCAGTTACATATTCAAGCCTGGACTTGTGGGGAGTAGCTGGAGTTAGAGAAATAAATGTAGATGTCTAATAATATTCAAAGCCATGAAATTGGATAAGCTCAACTGGAAGTAAATGCAGAGAGATGAAATAACTAAGAACTACACCCTGAAACACTCCAAGGCCACCATTAAGAGATCAGGAAGAAGAGAATCCAGCAACAGCCCTGAGAAGAAGTAATTGATGAAGCTGGAGTAAACCAAGAGAGGCTGATGTCACAGAAGCAAGGTGGAGAAATGCATCCAGGAGGAAGTGATCAGTGTCATCAAAGGCTACTGACAGATCAAGTAAAATGAGAGCTGAGAGCAGATCATTGGATTTAGCTGCATGGGGTGAGAGGACATTGGCAAAGCCTAATTGGGGTGGGTTAAGAAAATGTGAGAAAAGGAACTGTAGAGATGAATTTAGACTCTGTGAATATAAATTTGAACTATTTAGAGAAGTTTGTTGCAAAGGGGAGCAAAAATTAGGGATATGGTTGGTGGGTGAAGTAGGATCAAGAAGGTTTGGGTTTTGTTTTGTTTTTTTGTTTTTTTGTTTTTTCCAAAGGAAGAAATAACAGCATTTTTGTGTCCAGCTGGAGAAAGAAAGTCGAGACATTGAAGAGGAAGAGAATTTCTGAAACAACAATATTGTGTAGTGAGAGGGGATAGGATTAAATGAGCTTCAGATGGACCCACACAAAGCTACCAGGTGGTGGGAAGGCAGAGATATAGGTGCAGAGACTGGAGAGTGGGTAGAATGTTGAGGTAAAATGTCTGCCAACATCTCTTCTAACTGTTTCAATTTCTTACTGAAGCAAGGATGAACATTAGTAGGTAAGAATGAGGATGGGGAGGGTTTGGGAGAGGTTTGAAATAGTGAAATGCTCATCTGGGAAAGTGGGACAGTAAATGGACCAGGGAAACATACTCTGATAATGACCCTGAGCAGCATTAAGTTCTCATCTGAAGCTCATAGTCATGAACATAAAATCAAACTAGGCATCAAGAGTGTGACTTTTCTCCAGACACATTCAACTGTACAGAGAGAGGAATAGGATAGGTTGAGAGGGAGATTTAACCAAAGTTGTCCTTTTACTAAAACCATAAAGAGGGCAAGGGCAACAAAAAAAGGCACACAGAAAGGAGTGATTATAGGATATGGTCATTGGCTTTGAATGGAGTAAAAAGTGAAGAGAAAATATCAAAATGATGAAAAGATGAGAGACCATCAAAAGGAAGTAGGATCAAATTGTAGGAGGTCCTCATGGGAGTGAAGGACTCAAAGTGCAAGGCTCTTAGAAAGAGATTAAGAAAAGATAAAATGATGTTTTAAAAAAACGATACATGAAACTGAGTGGAGCACAGCAAACCAATGATTTAGGAGATGCATCATTAAGTATTTGAAGACCTGAGCTGTAGTATGGAAAGAGACTTTGTTGTATTATTCTAGGACCAACATTTGGAAATTACAGAAAAAAGAACTCATGACTGGAGGAGAAGTCTGTAAAAGGAGACGTGGAACAAAGATGCTTACAAAAGTAGAATTGTTCAAGTAGTGGCTGGATAACCACCCACCCTCTTATAACAGACATAAGAGGGAGTTCCTGTAATAAATATGTCATATTAGAAAACCATGCAGGGGTCATCCTGCCTAAAGTTTCTTCCTTTTTTCTAAAAATATTTTGCCTTTTTAGGACCACCTGAAGGTAAGTTTTAAGAAAGTGGCCATATTTTGCTTGTGGGGGCTGTGCTCCTGTTCCATATCATGAACCCTTCATCTTTGTGGTGAGAGGACCCTAGAAGCTCTGCAAGTATTTGTCTAAGCAATTTTTACAAGTGATTTTTTTTCAGGAGTTTACCAAACAATGGAGGGTAATGATTGAGGATCAAATCCAAAATCCAAAAGACCAATGGATTGATCTCTGTTGCTTTCTAACTCTGAGCTCTACCAACAGTTCTCTCTTCCCACCCTACACACCACTTCTTTTGGTTGTTTGGTCTCATCCACCACCTGGAAAGTCTGCTGCCTTCTTCTTGCACCCAACCTCATCTTCAGGTCAACTCAAAATCAGCCTGTCCATGAGCCCTCCCTAGACTGACCCTTTTTATGCCAGCCTGGGGTTATCTCTTTTCTCTCCCAAGCTATTACTACACTTCACACATCATTGGAGAAAGAGAAATCATCTTATTATATTTCTAAGGGATTTCCACTAAAGAGTCCTTTTCCCATGTGTCAGATTACTACCCAAAACAATTTCAAACTCTATGTTTCATGGCTCATCTCTAAGAGTAAAAGAGTTACAATCCAACTGACTAAAGCCTGACATTGTGTGGCTATTGTTTCGCTAGAGAGAATGTTAACTGTATCTCAAAAGCAGGAAGTAAGACAATTGTTGTTGTGTGTTGTCCTTGTTGTTCACTTTCTGTGGCCAGTGACTGTTTCTCATCCTGTCCCCATGCAGTATGCACACAAGGCAATAGTCTCCTCTTCTCTGTGGTCCTTGTCCATTTGGCTTTTTACACTGGCTTCTCTAACAGAATTTAAAGGCTTGGAGGGTATTTCTGAAGCCTCAACGATGACACCATCTAGTGGTAAAGACAAAAGTAAGCTCGGAATAAATGTTATGATCAATATAAGAGCCAGGAAAGAGTGAATAATGGTTTGATGATACATGGCTCATGGTAAGTAATTTAGATAAGTCTAGTCATATTGGGGCAGGAGCAATGGGACCCCACCAAAACCTCATACATAATCCATATTCCCCAAAACAACATACCACAAGCTATGTGTGTTGGGGTTATAGGCTGTTTGCAGAGTAATAAATCATTTCCTATGTCCCTAGAAATCCCTTTAATGATTTCTCTAGCCCCTTAATTCTAGTAAAGGTGAGATGATGACAACTCAATTCTCCCCCTGCACTTGGCATTTGTTCTGCATACTGATCTTTTTCAGTGCCTAGATGTTTTCTTCCAAAGATTTTATAATCTTTTTCTTGTTGTTAGGGATTCATTGAAGGTACAAAGAATTAGGTTACACTGGTTGCAGTTGTTAAGTAAATTCCTCTTATAACTGTGTTTTGCCCCAAAAGGTGTGTCACACACCGTGCCTCCCCACCCCCCTTCTTACTTCCTTCTCTCTGCTCTCCCTTTCCCCCACTCCCCTACTGTATACCAGGTCATTAATTGTCCTCATATCAGAATTGAGAACATAGGATTCATGCTTCTCCATTCTTGTGATGCTTTACTAAGAATGTGTTCCACTTCCATCCAGGTTAATACAAAGGCTGTAAGTCTCCACTTTTTAATGGCTGAATAGTATTCCATGGTGTACATATACCACAGCTTGTTAATCCATTCCCATGTTAATCCATTCCTCAGCATTTAGGCTGTTTCCACATTTTGGCGATTTTAATTTATTTTTTTTTATTTATTTTTTTTTTTTTGTAAGACAGAATTTATTCACAGAAAAGAATACAGAAAACATTAAGGCACCTGGTAGAGGGAGAAAATTCTAGTGGGGAGAGAGAAGCTC
>CAUYON010205489.1:0-16918 GCA_963573935.1 Arctocebus calabarensis | reverse complement strand
ACAGCAACCTCCAATTCCTGGGCTCAAGCGAGTCTCCTGCCTCTGCCTCCCAAGTAGCTGGGACTACAGGCGCCCGCCACAACGCCCAGCCATTTTTTGGTTGCAGCCGTCATTGTTGTTTGGCGGGCCCAGGCTGGATTCGAACCCGCCAGCTCAGGTGTATGTGGCTGGCACCTTAGCCCGTTGAGCCACAGGCGCCGAGCCAGAGGACATTATATTGATAGAACATTGTGAGGAAAGAGAAAAATGAAAAAAGAGAGGAACAGCCAGCTATCCTGTTGTCATTTTGTTCTATTTCCTTACAGTCTTTTTCAAAAGTACATTTTGATATTTTTGTAATCAAATATATGTATAATATTTTGCCTTCTTTCATATTTTTTTTAACAAAAGAAGTGTTTTTTTGATTAAGACAAATGCATGAATAAAACATTTTTGCTGAGCAGCCACCTGCCATGTATAAGGCATGTGATAAGGGAATGTGTCAGGGAGGAAGCATTCTAATCAATTACAATTTTGGTTGGTAGAGCAGAGGACATCTTGAGCAGTGAATAGGGTTGTTAAATTGATTTGTTGAGCAACACATATTTATTGGGCACCTACTATGCACTAGGCCTCTTCGAGATGCTGGGATCTGGTAGTGACAAACTAAAGGTGTGTTCCATGGTGCCAACACCCCAGTGTGGGAAACCAGACAGGCAATGGAACGCTGTAAAAATACAGCAGAGTGGGGCCTGAGAGAGTGATAGGGTGGTTATCTGAGCAGAGATCTGAACAAAATGAGGGAAGGAGGCTGATGAACAGAGAAGGAGAGAGACATCTAAAGGGTGGAACTGCAGGTTCAAAGGCCAGGAGCAAGCACGGGAAAGAAAGGAACCCAGAGAGGCCAGTGTGTTTACATTCATGTAGGTATTTCATACTCAATAATATTAAGTATAATATGTCAAATGTTTAATGTGCTAGGTGCTTTACATATATTAGCTCTAATCCTTAAAACAGTTGGATAGGTAAATTTCATTTTGTAATTTATGATGATATATGTACATTTGAGAAACGCTCCAAATAATACTCCATTTTTTTTTAATGCATAGGAACAATAGTTAATGTGTGAAAATATGGCTGGGAAAGATATGCAATTAAAAAACCAGAACAGGGCGACACCTGTGGCTCAAGGAGTAGGGTGCTGGCCCCATACACTGGGATGGCAGTTTTAAGCCCAGCCCAAAACTGCAAAAAAAACCCAAAAGCCCAGAACAGTGGTTAGCTCTGGGAGGGAGAGAGGGAATGGGAAAATGGGAGGATTCAAATGGATCTGTGATACTCTATTTCCTTTTTGTTTTTTAAGTGTATGACATATAAATATTATAGATACCTGATTTTTGTTATATTATTTGTGTATGTTTATATGTGTATGTATGTTTTTATATCACAAATTTAGACTCAAAATATAATTCAGTTTAAATCCAAACCACTACTCATTTTAGTTGCTTCCTTCCTAATGAAAAGGAATTCCACCCAACATGAGCTCCCAATAATAATGCCACCCGACCGGCTGCCAGGCGCCCAGCCCTGCGGGCAGTGAAAATGCTTGGGGCTCTCGGGACAGAACCCGTGTTCTTCCCGCTTGAATCAGGCCGAGATCCGCAGACCACGGGCAGCAGGGAGGAGGGGTGGCCCCTGAGGCTGAGCAGGTGGAGGAGGCCAGCAGGGTGGAGGCCAGCGGGGTGGCGCTCCGAGTGTTCGCGGCCCGGTCCACCACTGCCACCCCTTCCTTTCCACCACTGCCTGGAAGTGGCTGGGATTTCTACAATAGTGCCTCCCATTCTTGGGAAAAACTTTTTTACTCTCCGGTAATGTAAGGTTTCTGGAGAAAGATGACACGGCTGTGCTGTTCTTTCTTCTTTCAGTAGGTAGAAATGGGCAGATAGGGGTTACATGCATCTTAATTTTTGCTTTTATAAGCTCTGTAGTAGATTTGATATATTATGGAAGAGGTTTGAGGGGCCAGAGTACTTTATAGCTGTGGGGAGAGGATAGGGTGGGACAGTTACGTTTCGCTGTAAAAGTTCTGTTCTGCTCGAATGTTTGCAAAACTGTGATTATTTTTCTATGAAGATAACTTTTAAAAAGAGGCTAAATTTCTCTTATTAGTGAATAACTACTCACCTAATGGCCACTTAAGCCTTTGATTCTTTTTTTTTTTTTTTGCAGTTTTGGCCGGGGCTGGGTTTCAATCCACCACCTCCAGCATAAGGGGCCGGTGCCCTGCTCCTTTGAGCCACAGGTGCTGCCCAAGCCTTTAATTTTTAAAATAATTTTTAAATTCTCAGAATTGCCTTGCCGTATGTGTTCTAACCTCATTTGATAGATGAACAGATCGAGGCACCAAACGCTAGGTAACTTTTGGACACGTCACGTTTGTGAAAGTGCCAGAAATAGAACTTGGCTCTCCCGAATTCTAGTTGAATTATGTATTTTTAGTAGATTCTGCTTGTCTTCAGGAGCTCATTAAATTCTTCACCTAAGAAAAAAAACAACCATAGGAATCTTAGAGTTCCCAGAATTTTATCTGGAACAGAGATCTACCCCCTCAGCCCGTGTTTTGCCCAAATTTTACACTATATGAGTAAAATTTATTTACATATTTTTCCTTCATGATATAATGTAATGGTTAACATTTTTCCTGTATTGTTAAAACTGATTTCTGGTTCACCATTTATTCATCATCATCAAAATATAAAAGCAAATTTTTTTTTAAATAAAAGAATTAAAATAGCCAAAGTAAAATATAAAACATTATGAATGAATCCTCTATAATATCAATGCTTTTTGAAAAAATCATAGCTGTGTACATTAATAATACATAGGCATTTTTGTTTATATATATATATTTTGTTTGTTTGTTTGTTTTTTTGAGACAGAGCCTCAAGCTTTCACCCTGGATAGAGTGCTGTGGCATCACACAGCAACCTCCAACTCCTGGGCTCAAACGAGTCTCCTGCCTCCACCTCCCAAGTAGCTGGGTCTACAGGCGCCCGCCACAATGCCCAGACATTTTTTGGTTGCAGCCATCATTGTTGTTTGGTGGGCCCAGGCTGGATTTGAACCCGGAAGCTCAGTTGTACGTGGCTGGTGCCTTAGCCCCTTGAGCCACAGGTGCCGAGCCTACATAGGCATTTTTGAATAGAAAGTGGAGAAGGGTCTATGTTTTATGCTGATTCTTTGTATAGAGGTTTCTGGGGCCAGGTGTGGATTAGTCTGAGTCCTGGCTGGTGAGAAACTGGCAGTAATACCCAACACACAAAATGCCAGACACGCTTCTAAGATGAAGCGCTTGGTATAGCTAATTAATTCCTAAAACTCATAGGGCAGTTACTTCTAAGTACTTGGTATATTCACCTTATTTCTTCCCAAGAAACCCATAGGGTAGTTACTTATAAGTACTTGGTGTATTAACCTTATTTCTTCCTAAGAAACCTATAGGGTAGCTATGTCTAAGTACTTGGTATATTCACCTTATTTCTTCCTAAGAAACCCATGGGGTAGTTACTTCTAAGTACTTGGTGTATTAACCTTATTTCTTCCTAAGAAACCCATAGGGTAGTTATGTCTAAGTACTTGGTATATTTACCTTATTTCTTCCTAAGAAACCCATAGGGTAGTTACTTCTAAGTACTTGGTGTATTAACCTTATTTCTTCCCGAGAAACCATAGGGTAGTTATGTCTAAGTACTTGTTGTATTAACCTTATTTCTTCCTGAGAAACCTATAGGGTAGCTATGTCTAAGTACTTGGTATATTCACCTTATTTCTTCCTAAGAAACCCATGGGGTAGTTACGTCTAAGTACTTGGTGTATTAACCTCATTTCTTCCTAAGAAACCCATGGAGTAGTTACGTCTAAGTACTTGGTGTATTAACCTCTTTTCTTCCTAAGAAACCCATGCGGTAGTTACATCTAAGTACTTGGTGTATTAACCTTATTTCTTCCTGAGAAACCCATAGGGTAGTTACTATTATTATTCTCATTTGATAGACGGGGAACTAGAGTGTGGAAGTGACATGTCCCCTCATACAGCCCAAAGGCCGCAGAGCTGAACATAGGTCTGGCAGTCTGGGAGCCAGCTCATAATCACGTCATTCTTCCACTTTAGCAGCTTTTCAAAGATGTCAATTATTTTAGATAATTCTCTTACAATTGTTTCTAGGCTTTTGTTTGGCTTCCCCATTTGGATGCCATCAAGTACATTTGGGGGATCCGTCTCCAGGCTCTCCCAGGGATGTGCACCTTTGAACGCTCTGATGCAAGGCTCGCATAGCCACGGAATCAAGGCTTTCAGAGCCTGGTTTACTTTCATTCCCTCAGTAGCCGCATTTCAAACCCACTGGATTGATAAGGCGTGAGGTGAAAGAGATTGGAAGATTCCAAAACTCAGTCTCCCCCAAATGTGTGAGTTGTGAGAGCCCCAGCCTCCCCAGCGTTAGGAAGGTGTTCAAGGAGGGCCCACCAGATGCAAAGTAGCTTGTTCTGCACCCATTACCCCGGCAGGCCGGCCCCTGCCAGGACCCCGCAGCAGAAGGTGAAGACAAGGGCTTCTCATTCACACCCAGGGCTAGGGAGATGAGACAGAGGCTCTGACAAACATTTACGGAGACCTGTTTTGCAAAGGCAATTGCAAAGAGCAGTCTCCTCCCAATGAAGGGTGGCAGACTTCTTAAATCCTGCTAATGGAGTTGACAATGAAGGGATTAGGATTGAGACTGGGGAAAGTGGAGGGGCTGGCTGGAGAGGACAAGCACTTAGCCTTCATTCCACCAAATGCAGAATGCCTAAGGGGACCTTGTATTCTCTGCCCTTGTGCTGGCTCCCTCTATTTTGGGTAACCCAGATTTAAGACTCCTGTTCCATCACTTTGCTCGGTTCCAAAGAAGTTTCAATTTCCAGCGTAATTTCACTGCCTTGGCCACATGGGAAGAACTAGGATTTTTGTTCTGACCCTGCTTTAGAGAAGTCAACATTCATCATTCTTGTCGCACCCCCACCCCAGGTCGGTCTTTACTTCTCTTGCGTATGGCAACAGCAACTGTTGCTTCTCCCAACAACTCCTTTGGAATTGAAAAACAACCTCTTTGTTGCCAAATTCAAGTTACACTTTTCCTTCCTCCTTAGATGTCAGTTTGCTCCTTTTTGGCCAAATCTCTCTCATGGGCGCCTGGCTGCTTCTGGCCTCTCAATATGCTGTTTCTCAGTCTCCTGCAGGGGCGTCTCCTTCCCTGCCCCTCTCTGTCTCTTCCAGGATTCTCTGCAGCCCTTCCTGGGCTCTGCAGGCTGCACAGCCTCCTTGTGGGTGGGCTTATCTCCCCAGGGGACTTTAAATGCTCCCTGCAATAGCCACTGTCTAAGGCCCCTGTCTGGCCTCTTGGCCTCAGGCCATGCCCCTTCCCTGGAGCAGCCACATCCTAGGATTTGTTTAAAGACTCAACTCCTCACCCCAATTTGGGTCAATTCAGAAGAACCATCTCTATTCTCAAAGCTCTCTTTGAGATGGAGGAAGCCTTTGTTAGGACTTTATCAGAGTTTGGCCATTCTTTTTCCCACAGGTGTTGATCCCAAGAACTTCCTCAATAAACTTCATGGACAACAAAGTACATCTCAGAATCTGATTCCCAAGAACCCCACTGTGACCTCTATATGCTGAACATCTTTTAGTTTCTGGAAAGGTGTTCATGTTTCTGGCCTGAATTTCTCTCCTGAAATTCAGCTCCAAAACTCTGTCGTTTATTGGACATCATTATTTGGGTGCTACGCAGGCTCTTCAGACTCACCAGGTCCCAACCATGCTCACGTCTTTCTCCCCTGTCATTCCCTGCTCCATGGTTTCCTTCTTTTAATAAAAGGGGACACCATCCCCCAGATACCTGGATGTTACCCTTGATCTTTTTCTCTTCTTGATTCTTTTTTTTTTTTTTTTGTAGAGACAAAGTTTCACTTTATTGTCTCCAGTAGAGTGCCATGGCGTCATAGCTCACAGCAACCGTCAACTCTTGGGCTTAGGAGATTCTCATGTCTCAGCCTCCCAAGTAGTTGGGACTATAAGTGCCCACCACAATGCTCGGCTATTATTCTGTTTTGCAGTTTGGCTGAGGTCGGGTTTGAACCCGCCACCTTCAGTATATGGGGCCGGGGCCGTACTGGATGAGCCACAGGTGCTGCCCTCTTGTTGATTCTTCATTTCTACCCGGGCATATCTATTCTCTCTTTTTTTTTTTTTTTTTGAGACAGAGCCTCAAGCTGTCACCCTGGATAGAGTGCTGTGGCATCACAGCAAACAGCAACCACCAATTCCTGGGCTCAAGTGAGTGTTCTGCCTCCGCCTCCCAAGTAGCTGGGACTACAGGAGCCCACCACAACACCCGGCCATTTTTTGGTTGCAGCCGTCATTGTTGTTTGGTGGGCCCCACCTGGATTCGAACCCACCAGCTCAGGTGTACGTGGCTGGCACCTTAGCCCGTTGAGCCACAGGCGCCATCTTTGCTACTACTTTTCCTCAGGTCTCCACCATCATTTATTCCAATTTTCTCATCTGCCTCCATCTATCTGTTGAGAAATTCCCTTAGAAATAAGTATTATCATGACGTTCCTCTGCTTAAACCTCCCAGGTATTACTATTGCTTTTCTGTCAAGTCCAAAACTGTTGGCAAGGCATGGAGGTTCCTGATTGTGCTTTGGTCTCTGCTGTGCTGACCTGCACGACCTCCTTCCTGTCCTCCATTGCAGTGCTCACCCCCAAGACTGGCCACGTGAGTCTTGGAGGAGTGATTGTTGAAAAACATCTGTAGCAGAGAAAACCTTTTTTTGCTACTTGCTTCTCTTACTTTTTGGTTTATCTCCCCCTCCACCCAGGAGACTCATGTCCCCTGAAGGGAATAAAAAACATACTCAATGAGCAGTTTGTGGAAGGGATAAAAAAAGGTGTCAAAAGTGAGATCTGAATCAGTGAAAAATGAGTGGAATTTGTAAGCAACAGAATGCACTGAAAACATCGCAGGGGGCTAATGAGTGAGGTTTAATCTGGTGTAGGGATTTGGGTTACAGGAGAGAAAAACTTATAAATGTGAATCCAAAAAGCCAGTGCGTTTGGAAAGTAGGAATAAAATAGATGTTGCTTCCCCCGGAATGAGTACATTTCTAGTTGGGACGGGAAGGTTGGGTGTGGGGAGTGAGTGAGATTTAGACATTGAGCTAATTTGTGAGTGAACCCATGCCAAGCTGAGCTGAGGAGTCTCAATTTGTAATACTAATTAATTATGCTAGTTACAGATAGCTGGTGCCTCAAGAAACTTCCACAATGTGTTAGAAAGTGTTTTCACTTTCAATGGTAGTGGGTAAATATCCTGAAAATGATAGGGTAGAGGATGAATGGAGAAGGTGACCCTTGATTTCAGATCTTGATCTTATGAAGAAAGTTCTGTCCCTCTACCTGGGAACAGAAACATGTTAGCAAAGCAGAAGGAGAATTTATGGCTTAGAAAGGGGAAGAAAGGGCGAGAGACCATGAATTCCAGAGGGATGGTGAGTGAAATTCTAAACACCCTCTGCCCGGAGCCTGGGAGAGAGAGCAACCCTTGAGGATCTAAGACGATCTGGGTCAGCCCTGTGAGAACCATCATTTTTGGAGTCTCCTTTGGGAGTCTGGCTAAAAAATAGCTTCTCCTACACCCTAGACTTCCTGGGGGCTGTATCCCCTACATCTCTGATGTTGTCAGAGCCTGGACATCGGATCAACACCTTAAAATATAGCTGACGAAGCCCTTTACCTCGGATGATTTATTTTGTTTTGTGTTTGGCCAGTGTCAAAGTTTCTGAAACTAAAGACGTATTAGTTATTTCAGTAAACAAGCACCATCCCCTGTTATCGCCGGATTATTTGACTTGTTTTAATGCTTACCAGTGACTCTCTTCTCTTCAACAATAATTTTAATATTCCTTCTATTTTCTGATTTCAAAGGAAGGGCAGTGATGTTTAAATTAGCCTTTGGGTAAAATTCTAATGTGTCTGACACATTTTTTTTTTCTTTTGGGTAATGAAGATGATATTTTACTCTTGTTTGGTTTCTCTCTAGTATTGCTTGAATAATTTTTTAAACTAAACTTTTTTTTCTTGGAACAGATGCACAGAAAAAATGTGAAAATAGTAGGGTTCTTATATATTCTGCTTAGTTTCCCCTGTTGTCGACTTACATTAGTATGACACACTTGTTATAATTAATGAACAAATACATTATTTTTTTTTTACATATACATGTGTTTATTAGGTTTCCACTTTTTGCCTTCACAAAATTAAAAAGGCTTAAAATTTAACAATAATAACTGTTTAAGGTAAGGACTAGACACAAAACCTCGCAAAGAATGAACGAAGATAAATACATTCAGAAAAGGAATACATTAGTATTACTAATGACACCCCAGAAGCAATGAATATACCTAGTTCCAGTTTTCTGATACCAATAAAGTATCACGCTTCCTTCAGCTTCCCTTAGTTTTTACCGAATGTCCTTTTCAGGATCTCACCACCAGGCCACCAGGTCACATCTTCTTAGACTGCTCTTGGCTGTGGAGACCAAGGTCCCTGAAGGTCCCGCAGACCTTCCTTGGTTTTGGCCACCATGGTAGTTCTGAGGAGCAACTGTTGGTTGGCTATTTTGGAGAATATCATCACCTGTTTTGTTTTTTTTTTTGTCTGATGTTTTTTCATGTTTACTACAATGAAAACATGGGTTATGGGTCTGTAGGATGACGATCTGGGGATGACAGAGGTAAAAATGCAGTTTTCACTGCATCATATCCTGAGTGCACTCTAACCCGGTGGCTTTTCATTTTTGATATTGACCTTGATCACCTGCCGAAGTCGCATTGGTTGGTTTTCGTCACTGTCCCATTACTTTCCCCCATTTTCCAAACTTTAGGGTTTGGAGTGAAGCTATATGCAGTGAGCACTCAAGGGGCAGGGAGGTATGCTTCACTCCCGAGTGTGAATATTGATAGTTACTTGTATTCTGCCTGGGAGACTGGTCTCTTTTCCTTACTTACTAATGTATTCAATAATTTATTTGTACCATGATGGATTCTTGGATGTTTATCTTACACTTTGGATTATAATCTAATACTAGATTATTTTGTAGCTCAACTTGTTCCAGCTTTTTTAGGAGCTCTTTAGGCGGCTCCTGTGTTCCTTTGACAAACTCCAGTCAATGTGGGATTTTATTTCACTTTATTTTATTTTTAAGCACTTCCTTATTTCCTGGCACTACAAAATACTCTAACTCGCCTTATATATTCCTTATTCCCATCATAGAGTCAGCCATTTCTCCAAGAAGATTTAGTTCCTTTTGTTGGTATCAGAAAACCAGAACTAGGTATACTCATTGCTACTGGGGTGCCATTGCTCCTAGGTCCTTTGCGTTGACAGAGTAGGGACTCATATGTGCTCTACTAACCTGTGTGTATACACATATCTATGAATTTTTCTATATGTGGCCATTGCATCTGTATTGAGCTAGATTTGACTTCATGCTGAAGTCTGCAATTCTCATTCATTATCCCCTGGATTACTCCCCTCTCCTCTTACTATCAGTAAACTCCCACTCCAGCAGTGAGAAGTCTGACTCCTCTCCACTGCCACCCGTTTACTTAATTATTCGATTTCAGTGCACGTGTAGAGTCAGAATTGCCACCCTGTACTCCCAGGGGAGACAGCCTTCCTGAGTAGCGTACACTCTTACGCACGGTTCCGTTGGCCTGTAGTCTTGTAGACTTTGGGCATTTCCAAAGTTATTTAACTCAGTACCTTTTCCTCCCATCCCATCAGGGAGGTTGTTTCAGGTCACAGTCTGTATTCCATTCTGGGGTGCTCTACCTCCTAAATGATTTTTTAAAACTTACATGCCTTAAGGATCACTTGTTCTGCTGTGAAGTTTTACGGGTAGTGTAATGTATACATGCAATTATGGAATCATACAGAAGAGATTCACTGCCCTACAAAATCCCCAGCTTTAGCTATTCCACCCTCCCCATAAGCCCTTATTATCTCTCTTCATCTCCATGGTTAGAGTTATTCCTTTCCTAAACAGTCACATAATCAGAAGCCTACACTATACAATATTTTCTGATTGGATTCTTTCATTTAGCAATATGCATGTAATATTCACCCATGTCTTTTTAAGACTCGTAGCTCGTTTATTTTTTCTCTGAATAACGTTCCATCGTATGTATCCATTCATCAATTGAAGCGTGTTTTGTATGTTTCTAGTATTTGGCAGTTAGGAATAAAGCGGCTGTCCACATTCACATGCAGGTGTTGGTTGTGGACATACGTTTTCAAGTACGTTGGATACATAGGAATATGATAATGAAATGCTATCATGACTATATTTAGCTTTGGAAGAAACTGCAAACCTTCTACACTGCTATCCCGTTTTGTCTCCCTACCAGCAATGAACGAGAGTTCCTATTTCTCTGTACCCTCACCAGAAAGTGGTATGGTCAGTCTGGGGGAATTTTGGCCATTCTCATAAGTGTGCCGTGGAATCTCATTGCCGTAAGCTTTCTACTTTTATCTTTCCCTTGAGTAGACGAATTACTTTACAGAATGGGTGAAGGCTGATATATGGCTGTCCTTTTGTTTTTTCACAGTTGTTTTGAAAGTATTCTAAAATATAAATTTAACTCATGTCTGGTGAGGTCGATAGCAAATTCTCACTTGGTGGCATGGCTAGGTTCATGGAAACTGCAACTGTATCATGAAACTAATTTTCCCACAGACTAAATAAGAATTAAGTCTCACTAGCCTACTTCTGATCACAGAACATCACCAAACGTCTAAACAAAGACTCTTAACATGAAACATTGAAATAAATGTGAGGTATGCATACATTTAAGAAGGATGAATAAAAATGAGCAAGATAATGATTTACCCAATTTTGGTAAATCAGTGAGTGATGACAGTCATGGTGGTGGTGGGTTAAATCAAGGAATAAATGTTTCAAAGGGAAAATTGTCAGGAGCGAGCACTTCCTCCCACCGTACAGGTCAAAAACAATGACAGATAAATCAGGCTCACGGCACTTTAGAACCTCTTCATTTATTGTTGTGCACATATACTATTACTGTCGACTTTACACATTTTCATTTTCTAATAACTTATTCTTACATTAATTTTTAAACTCACTTATTCCAGTTCAGGGTAACAGTCAGCCAGAGTCTATCTTGGCAGCTCAGGATGTCATCCTATCATGGGGTGTGCTCACCCCTCCACTGGGACTGGGTAGAAAGGCCAATTCTCCCAGCCTGACAGCTTTGGGAGCTGGGATGACACCAGAGGACCTGGAGGAAACCCACCCAGACATCGGGAGAGCATGCAGACCTCACACAGAAGCCCCAGCTGTTTTTCCCTCATCAATGTTATAACAAGGTGATACTGAACAAGTGACCTTATTCAGCCACCTGCCGTAAGTGGTGTGCTGAGTCACATCTCTGCCTTGTCTGCTGGTTTAGTTGGTGCACAGCCTCTCTAGGATCTGAAAATCCTAAGGAATGAGTCATTAGAGATGCAACCAATAGTGACTAACTGATGGTTTATCGGATACCTTCTATGGAAATAGAAAAGAAAACATAACATATGTGTTTGTCATTCAAGTTTATGATTAATAGGTTTATACATTACTTTTACTGTAAGTTTAAAAAACCTTGAAATAATGATTCTGAATAAAGTTGATGAGAACAATATATTCTTACAGAAATTTAGTGGGAATACTATTTGTATTTAGCCAGGTATTACCTTTTTAAAAAACACACTTGGAGGCCAGGCGTGATGACTCACACCTGTATTCCCAGCATTCTGAGAGAACAGCGCGGGTGGATTGCTTGAGCTCAGGAGTTTGAGACCAGCCTGAGCAACAGTGAGACCCCATGTCTACTAAAAATAGAAAAACTAGCCGGGCGTTGTGGTGGGTGCCTGTGGTCCCAGCTACTTAGGAGGCGGAGGCAGGAGGATTGTTTGGACCCAGGAATTTGAGGTTGTTGTGAGGTAGGCTGACATGGGGCGACAGGGGAGACTCTATTTCAAACACAAAAACAGACCAAAAAGCAATTTGCATGACAAGACAGCATGCATTTTACGTTCTAATCCTATGAGTATTTCACATTCTTAAAATAACAGATTAGATTGAATGTAAAGTTTCTTCCAGCAGCCATTCCAGATAGCCACAAGCTCTCTCTGCTTTTGTTGTTGCAGGAGTTTCTGTGGCAAGGCAGGTTCATCTCTTGCTGCTACTGCAAAGCGCCGAGGAAACTCATCTGTCTTTGTCAAGTCGGTCATTCCCTAGTCCTTGCTGGCATTTGGGTTGGGTAAGAATGATTTATGCTGGTAGGTAATTTTATTTCCATATCTTCATTGTTTTAGAAGGCTGAAGTTGAGTAATGATGTAACCTTTAACATCAGCAGGCTTGTTTAACCCTACATTTGGTTTATTTAAGTTAATACCATCCGGTAGTTGCCTAGTTTGATTTTCCCGAATCTTTGAACTTTGCCCTCTCTTTATTCTGGATAAACCCAGGGTCTGCCCCTACCATCCTGCTTGGTCTCTTTTGGGATCAGCCAATTACAGGTCTGCTTTGGTCTAGAAAAGACATTCCTATGCATTTTTTTTTTAAACCTCCACCCAGTGATTCCTGATATAATCATGGAATAGACTGCTTAAAATCGCCAGTTACAGGATAAAGGAAAGATAAATCAGTGGGAGTTGTGTCTCCCTGTCATGAAATCTCAGTTTTGAACCTGAGGTTAGGGAGCTTGACAACCACCCACTGCTTTGTACTTGGCCTTTGGTTCCTTGTGCTGGGCGCCAGTGCCCAGTTGTTCCGTGTGAGCGGCCAGAGTGCCTGGCCTGGGAGGTTGCCATGGTAACAGTGAGCTTCCAGGTATTCATGTGGGTGGTGCAAAGAATGGGAACTGCTGCCCAAATTCTCCTAGTCTTCTATAACCACCTTGAGATCCGGCTCATTTAGGGCTGTCACGTGATGAGGTAAGGGCCATTGCTGCGAGGCAACGACCTATCTGCTGTCAGCACTTAAAAGTTGTGATTTCTGTCTGTAAGTCACAGTTTTGAATTAGGAAATCAGTGTCATCTCAGAACATGATTCAATGTGGTATGTTCTTGGAGAAGAAAAAAGTGGGCTTTTTTGCATTGCATGGACCTACAATAATAACTATTTATTACTACAAAAACAGCATATGGTCACTGGAAAATTAGGAAGTAGAGTAAAAATAAAAATGAAAATGTATCACATTCCCTTCACCTAAACTCACTACTATAACATCTGTGCACATCCTTCTGGATAATTTTCCACATGCCTGGGTACATACAGATGCATCGCTGCTATTATCAAAATGACACCCTATGTTATCAATGTGAATACGCTGTTTTGTGTCCTTTTTGTCAGCTGATCATTCCCATTCAATAAATATTCTTTTTGTGTAGGCGTTATCCAAACCATATTCAGATCCCCGCAATGTTTTTTGCTGCTGGTATTTGTAAATAAATATCCACTCTGATGTCATGCGTTGTACATGGCGGTCCATTTATAAGGAAAGTTACCCATTCGTGTCAGCATTTGCCTAGGAGATTCAAAAATTGAATATTATATTTCATCAAAGTTCATTTTCACTGACCGACACTGATTAAAGCACCGGGAGCTTTGAGCAGCCTCTGTACCAGTCCTAATTGGGCCTGACTGAAGACTTTTTCTGGATCAATGAACAGTCAGACTTTTACTAGTTTACCTGTAGACTCTGCCTCAGTTCATGTGCCACCCTACTTACACTGCCACCGTCTTCAACCCCTGACTTTTCCTTGAGTGAGTCACTCCTTCAGTTTTTTTTAGGGGTGTGTATTTCCTTGCCTGGACAGGAAATAATAATTTGACCTTGTATTTTCTTTTTCTGTTATCTTTGATACTCTTTATTCTTTCAAACCTATGGTATTAGACAGATTAATTTATAAGCTCTAGATGGCACTATTGGAATTATTAGGCAAAGGTACATTAGCTGGGCCATTTGAAGATTGGACATGAGAAGGTGGCTCCAGCTGTCTTCCTGGCTTCCTCCTTCCAGGGCACACCTGGCACTGGCTCACCTGTTGGCTCCTCCCCTAGGGTTGCATGTTCCTGGGGTTCCATTTTATCACGTTTTCAATTTGGAGATTCTAATCCTGTTTCTCTGTTGCTTCTTTGAAGTTGGATGAAGTTATCTCAGGAACAGTTCTTCTGAAGTGTGTTTATTCCCCCAGTTTGCACGCTTGCTTCAGCTTCTTAGACAAGTGGCTGCATTTTTGACCCATCCATGTCAATGGAGAGAATTGACAAAGCTTCGTGGGCTGGACAGAATATGGTGTATATAATTCTCTGAATTCATCTCACTCCAGGGTCTCACATTTCATTTAATAATCATTTCATTTTAGTTTATCAATATCTGCATTTCTGTTCAGCTTTGATGTCAAAAAAGAGGTATATGTTTAGTTTGCTTTGATGTAAAAAAATAGATTTATTTCTAACTTTTGCAGTATGTATTGTAACTAGCAGGGTTGTGAGTCAGAGGGGGTGAGTTTTTCCTCTCTTCTGCAAGGAACACGCCGTACACCACCACAACAGAGTGCTTATTGCTCCAAGGTTTGGTTTCCTCACTGGAAAAGGAAGCTAACACTCCCTTCGTAGAATTAGTCTTAGGACTTAAAAATAGATAAATACAAGAGAAAACTTATCTGTAGGTACTGAATACATGTTTTAGGGATTAAGAACAAGTTATTATGTTAACTTGCATTTTCTGTTATCTTTTAAAATGATTTATTATAAATGATCCCAAGAAATAGTTGGCATGAATCCAGATGTGTGGGGTAGACTGAAAGTAGATATAGGGCTTGCTTTGGTTCAAGGGCTCTTTCTGGTTCAAGGTCTGCAGGGCTTTGATAAACCCTGGAGTCTGTCCTCTAGCAGGGCAGGGCCAACTTTGGAAAAGACCATGATCAAGTGTCCCTTTATACTCTTTTTTTTGGATCAACATAATTTAAGTGGGCCACCAAAGTTTAACTATAGGTTCAAGTGCGCTATGAGATTAAAAAAGGTTCAACAACACTGATCTATAGGAATTTGAGACCAGCCTGAGCAAGTGTGAGTCCTCTGTCTCTACTAAAAATAGAAAAGCTAGCCAGGCCTTGTGGCAGCCGAGAAAGGTAAAAGTGCCAGGGAGCCACTTATTGAAGTCACTTTCCATTATACCTGGAACATTTTGTATTTAAAATAGCAAAACTAGGATAAAACATAGGGATAATAATAATATTAAAAATAACGATTATGATGATGATGATTAATATTTTTATGTACTAACTCTAGTGGTAGGCACTATTCCAAAGGCTGTACATGTGTTAATTCTTACGCCAGCCTCATATAATTACCCTATTATGGTCATCTAGGCTGGTGTGGTTTTTTCTTTTTCTTTTTTACTTTATTTTTTTTTATTGCGGTAAAATATGTATAACATAAAACTTACCATCACCGCTATTTTTAAGTAGCATTAAGCACATTCATATTGGTATATAGCCACCATCACCATCCAGCTTCTGAATATGATCATCTTCCCAAACTGAAACTCCAGATCCATTCAAACTGACTCCCCATGACTCCTACACCCCTGGGCCCTGGAAACCATTGTTTTACTCCCCCCCATGGATTTAACTACTCTAGGTACCGCATGAAAGTAGAATGGTGCAGGATTTCTCCATTGGTGTCTATCTTATTTCACTTAGTATAATGTCCTCGGGGTTCGACCATGTTACAGACTGTTTCAGAATTCCCTTCCTCCCTCCCTTCCTCCTTCCTTCCTTCGACAGAGACTCACTTTGTCTCCTGTCTAGAGTGCCATGACATTGTAGCTCACAGCAACCTCAAACTCTTGTGCTCAATTGATCCTCTTGCCTCAGCCCCAGAAGTAGCTGGGACAACAGGCGCCTGCCACAATGCCTGGCTAGTTTTTCTATTTTTAGTAGAGACAGGGGTCTCACTCTTACTCAGGCTGCTCTTGAATTCCTATAGATCAGTGTTTTTGAACCTTTTTTAATCTCATGGCACATTTGAACCTACAGTTAAAGTTTGGCGGCCCACTTAAATTATGTTGATCCAAAAAAAGAGTATAAAAAAGAATATGGAAAAGAATAAAAAAAGAAGAAAAGAAAAAGGAATATACTTACTGAGCTTTAAGCTTCTTTTGAAAATAGTTTAATTAATGATCTTTAAAAATGTTTGTGGAACACCTAAGCTCCCCTCATGGCACACCATGCCATGGCATCTTGGTTAAAAATCACTGCTGTAAAAGATGGAGACTTTACCTCTCTCATGTTTACATGGATAGAGCTGGAAAATATTCTTCTCAGCAAAGTATCTAAAGAATGAAAGTAAAAGTATCCAATGTACTCAGCCCTACTATGAAACTAATTTATAGTTTTCATAGGAAAGCTATAGCCCAATCACAACACAAGAATATGGGGCAAGGGAGGGAAGGGAGGGGGGAGGATGGGTGGAGGGAGGGTAATTGTTGGGGCCACACCTACGGTGCATCTTAGCAGGGTATAGGCAAAACTTACTAAATCTAGAATATAAATGTCTGAACACAATAACTAAGAAAATGCCATGAATGCTATGTTAACCAGTTTCATGAAAATATTTCAAATTGTATATAAAATCAGTACATTGTACCCCATGATTGCATTAATGTACACAGCTATGATTTAACAAAAAAAATCACTGCTGTAGATTTTACTTCATTCTCTGTATGGTGTCCACTCTCTTCTGAGATGGGGAGCTCCACTGGGAA
>CAUYON010205481.1:0-13613 GCA_963573935.1 Arctocebus calabarensis | reverse complement strand
GAACTTAAGATAGATGACGAATAAACTAAGAAGGTCTAATATCTCTAATTGAAGTTCTAGAAGAATATAGTAGAATAAGAAAGAAGCAATATTGATTTCTACAGATCAGGATGAAAAAGTAATTTAATAGGCTTGGCACCCGTAGCACAGTGGTGACAGCGCCAGCCACATACACCAAGGGCGGCGTGCTTGGACCCGGCTGGGGCCAGCTAAACGACAAAAAATAGTCGGGTGTTGTGGTGGGCACCTGTAGTTCCAGCTATTTGTGAGGCTGTGGCAAGAGAATCACTTAAGCCCAGGAGTTGGAGGCTGCTGTGAGCTGTGATGCCACAGCACTCTACCCTGGGCCACAGCTTGAGGCTTGTTTCAAAAAAAATAAAAATAAAATGAATATGGATTGTATTAATTTTCCATTGCCACTATAGAGTATAACAAATTGCCACAAATTTAGTGACTTAAAAGAACATAAATTTATTATTTTGTAGTTCTGAGTATCAGAAATCTGAAAGTAGTTTTTACAGAGTTAAAATCAAGATATCAGCAAAGTTGCATTTTCTCTGGGGTCTTTTTTCAAGCTTCTAGAGTTTTTCATGGTCTTTTGCTTGTGATCTCTTCCTTCATCTTCAAAGCCAGCAGTGTACCATCTTTCAGTCTTTCTCTCTGACACTTGTCTCCCCTTCATAAGTGACTTTTAATTATTAATAAATTAGTCCCACTTGAATAATCCAGCATTGTCATCCCATCTCAAGATCATTTACCCACATCTCAGAGTCCCTTTTGCCATACCATGTGAAAATAATATGCAATAGGCTCTCTGTGGCTGACCACCTCCCTACACTGGTCACTTCCTGAAGTTGACTCAGTTCTCGTAGACCTCAGTGCATCACATGTATCAGTGGACGTTCCATATGTCGTCCACCTCTGTATGTTGACCTGTTTGTCACAGTCCCTTGGGTGGCCAACCCTGCTATATTTCCAGGTTTCAGAAATTAGAGCATAGATTTTTAGGGGGGTGGTGGTGGTTATTTTGCGTGGTATGGGGCAACAATAAAGTGAATAAATTGTGATATTTTATATCTTGTAACACTTAAAACTAGGAAAATGTATGAACTACTGCAGACTTCATCATCATAGATAAATATCAAAATAAAGTGTTAGCTAAAGAAGCATGTTATGAAAGAATTCACATTTTAGATTTCATTAAGTTCAAGAATAGGGAGAAATTGAGGTGGCTCCTCTGGCTCAAAGGAGTAGGGTGCTGGCCCCATATGCTGGAGGTGGCTGGTTCAAACCCAGCCCCGCCAAAAACCACACACACACACAAAAAAAAAGAATAGGGAGAAAAACTCTTAAGTATGTTGTTTAAGGATGCATTACAAAGAAAAGTAAAATGAATAACAAAAATAAAATGTGTTTTTACTTCTAGGAAGAAGGAGGTAGATGTAACTAAGAAGAAATTTAAAGGATACTGGCAATATATTTTTAAAATGTTTACTTTACACTTAATCTTCTGAAAGTAATCAGTCTTTACTAAGACTGATTTTTGTCTTAGTAAAAGTAATGTTTAAAAGTTAAAAACATGCACATGGCAATTTTGTGTACCTTAACCCATCCCATACCACAATTAAAATTTTTTTTTTTTTTTTTTTTTTTTTTGAGATAGTCTCACTATGTTGCCCTTGGTAGAGTGCTGTGGTGTCACAGCTCCCGCAACCTCAAACTCTTTTTTTTTTTTTTTTTAATTAAGTCATTTGCACATAGATCATGAATACATTTATGCCATTATGGGATTCAGTGGGTTGATTATTTATATAAATTGGAGTGCTTGCATCCAACTAATCAACATGCTTTCACCTTATTTACCCAATTACAGTGTTAAGACATTTGTGTTCGGCTCAGTGCCTGTGGCTCAACAGGCTAAGGCGCCAGCCACGTACACCTGAGCTGGCAGGTTCGAATCCAGCCCGGGCCCGCCAAACAATGACGGCTGCAACCAAAAAATGGCCGGGTGTTGTGGTGGGTGCCTGTAGTCTCAGCTACTTGGAAGGCGGAAGCAGGAGACTCACTTGAGCCCAGGAATTGGAGGTTGCTGTGAGCTGTGATGCCACAGCACTCTATCCAGGGTGACAGCTTGAGGCTCTGTCTCAAAAAATAAATAAATAAATAAAAAGACATTTGTGTTCTACACCTGATAGGTCCAACTTGTACTTGTAGTATGCTCCATAGCTGTGGTCCCCCTACTAACCCTCCCTCTATGGACTCACCCCTTTCCTTTCCCTCCTCCTCCCCTTCCCTCCTTCATCCTAGGCTATAGTTGTGTTTCATCTTTCATATGTAAGCATGAGTGATTATAAATTTGGTTTCACAGTAGTACTGAGTACATTGGATTTTTTTTTTTCCATTCCTGAGATACTTTACTAAGAAGAATATGCAACCTCAAACTCTGGGGCTTAAGCAGTTTTCTTGCCTTATCCTCCCAAGTAGCTGAGACTACAGGTGCCCACCACAATGCCTGTCTGGCTATTTTTTGGTTGCACTTGTCATTGTTCAGCAGGCCCAGGCTGGGCTCGAACCCGCAAGCCTTGGTGTATGTGGCTGGCGCCCTATTCACTGAGCTACGGGCACCGAACCACAATTAAAACATTGTTTTCTTTCTTTCTTTCTTTCTTTTTTTTTTTTTTTGTAGTTTTTAGCCGGGGCTAGGTTTGAACCCGCCACCTCCAGTATATGGGCCGGAGCCCTGCTTCTTTGAACCACAGGCACCACCCCAATATTAAAATATTTTAAAATAATATAAGTATTGTGGTTTATAAACTGAAAGTCAGCTCTTTAAGAAAAATTCATAAGAAAGAGGAAGGAATTGCTCTTTTAAATTATTGTACTTTTAAAACCTAGAAAGATTTTGGTTTTTGTCTTTTATTCCCTGTTGTTATTTAGCTAGAATTTGAAGTCTTGCAGGTAGTGAGAGCAATAGAATGAAATTGAGGAGTTAGTTAAGGTATCCTGGTAAGTGGCAGCGAGGCATGTAAAATTCCAGAGTAAAATTCTTGACAGTGATCCCTTCTTTATCTCAAGATAATGTAGCTCTAACTCTATGTTGGTAGGGAGTTTGAGGACATATATATGAGAATAAGAAGGAAATGGCTGGCAAGGACTGGTCACCATTTTCTGATCATCATTTTTTCATCTGTTCCTCCTATTAACGACATTAATAACTTAACAGGCTGAGTCCCAATTTTGTTTTTAATTGAAAAGTTCATTTCCGGTAGCTGAAACTTCATATGTAATTGCAAGAAATAATACAGAGAAATCCCATATACTCCTTTGTCTATTTATCACAATGGGTAACATCTTAGGAACATATAATACAGTATTGTAGCTAGGATATCGACATTTACAGAATCTGTTCATCTTACTCAGATTCTCCCAGTTTTATTTCATTTGTGTACATATTAGTCCTGTACAATCTTGTAACATGTAAATTCATGTATTCACCACCACAGTTAAGATACTGTCCAGTTTCATCATCAGAAGAATCCTTCCTGTTGCCCTTTTGTAATCACACTACCGACTTCCTTTCAATCACACTCTCCCATTCCAGCTCCATTCTCCTATCCCAGTCCCTAATCTCGCACAACCAGTAACCTGTTTTCCATTTCTAAAATTTTGTCATTTAAAAAAATTCTATATTGACTTGGTGCCCGTAGCACAGTGGTTGTGGCACCAGACACGTACACCAAGGCTGGTGGGTTTGAATCCAGCTTGGGCCAACTAAACAACAGTGACAACTGCAATAAAAAATAGCCGGGCGTCGTGGTGGGTGCCTGTAGTGCCAGCTACTTGAGAGGCTGAGGCAAGAGAATCACTTACATCCAGGAGTTTGAGGTTGCTGTGAGCTGTGACGTAATTGGCACTCTACTGAGGGTGACATAGTGAAAGTCTGTCTCGGAAAAAAAAAAGTTCTATAAGTGAAATTACATAGTATGTAACCTTTTGGGATTGGCTTTTTTCACTCGGACTAATTCCTGGAACATAAAAATCAATGAGTCCCATTCTAATTTAGCAGAGGAATGTTTTATGGAGTTTTTGGACTCTTAAGTTCACTTTGTAAATATCAATTTCTCTTCTTGGATTAATGTACACTTTGAGTATTGGATAAAAGCAAGAATTTAAAAGTCTGATTTGGGGCTCAGCGCCCATGGCTCAACTGGCTAAGGCGCCAGCCACATACACTTGAGTTGGCAGGTTCGAATCCAGCCCGTGCCCACCAAACAACAATGACGGCTGCAACCAAAAAATGGCCGGGCGTTGTGGTGGGCGCCTGTAGTCCCAGCTACTTGGGAGGCGGAGGCAGGAGACTCGCTTGAACCCAGGAATTGGAGGTTGCTGTGAGCTGTAATGCCATGACACTCTATCCAGGGTGACAGCTTGAGGCTCTGTCTCAAAAAAAAAAAAAAAGTCTGATTTGGGAATCATTTCTACTTTAGAAAAATTATTTTAGGGTGGCACTTGTGGCTCAGTGAGTAGGGCGCCAGCCCCAGCCAAACTGCAACAAAAAAATAGCTAGGCATTGTGGCAGGCATCTGTGGTCCCAACTACTCAGGAGGCTGAGGCACAAGACTCACCTAAGCCCAAGAGCTGGAGGGTGCTGTGAGCTGTGATGCCATGGCACTCTACTGAGAACAAAGTGAGACTTTGTCTCTTAAAAAAAAATTATTTTAAAGTTGCTAAATCTTAATTTTTTATATGTAATATGAAGATAATACCTTATTCATACAATACTATTTTAAAGTGTATCTGAGATAACATAAAAATATTAGCATCGGGCGGCGCCTATGGCTCATCGAGTAGGGCGCCAGCCCCATTTACCGAAGGTGGTGCGTTCAAACCTGGCCTTGGCCGAACCGTAAAACAGAAAAACAGCAGGGCATTGTGGCAGGCGCCTGTAGTCCCAGCTACTCAGGAGGCTGAGGCAAGAGAATCGCTTAAGCCCAAGAGCTGGAGGTTGCTGTGAGCTGCGACTCCACGGCACTCTACCAAGGGCAATAAAGTGAGACTCTGTCTCTACAAAAAAAGAAAAAGAAAAAAAAATTAGCATTATGCCTGTCACATAAATGTTCAATAAATGACAGCCTAAAGCAGTGTGTTTTTGAACCTTTGTTTTTTGTTTGTTGGTTTCATAGCACACTTGGACCTATAGTTGAACTTCTGCGGCACACTTGAATTATGTTGATGTAAAAAAAGAAATTTACTGCGCTTGGAACTTCTTTCAAAGCTAATTTAATTAATGATATTTAAAAATTTTCACAGCACACCAGTTGAAAGTGACTGGCCTAAAGAAATGGTATGCGGAAAAAAAAAAAAAAAAAAGAAATGGTATGCGGCTACTCAGGAGGCTGAGACAGGAGAATCGCCTAAGCCCAGGAGTGGAGGTTGCTGTGAGCTGTGATGCCACGGCACTCTACCGAGGGCAACAAAGTGAGACACTGTCTCTACAAAAAAAGAAATGGCGTGAAGGATATGGGTACTATGGCAATATTACTACAGTTTGTAGCTTCTGGGTTGGTTTGGGAAGAGATTGCTTTAATATTCCATTATCTACTTGGATTTCCATTATATTTAAGCAGAGGAAAGAATTTAATATTTTTCCTTTTTGAAAACTAAACAAAAAAGTTTAGTTCTTCAGAATAGGTATATCTGATCTTTCTATAATATTTCTTACTTCATTGACCACAGTTAAAAGTGCCTGCTTTAATGTTATATATCTTAATCAGCAAATACTTGGCTAACTCGAATGAATAAGTTATCTTTTTATGTAACAGTATAGATTTGTTAAGGTTGAAACATCAGTAATTTACATATTTAAAATTACATATATATGCACACACACACATTCTAGGTTGCTGGAGTTCTGGATGATTGCTTGTGTGATATTGACAGCATCGATAACTTCAATACCTTCAAAATCTTCCCCAAAATAAAAAAATTGCAAGAGCGAGACTATTTCCGTTATTACAAGGTAAGGTTATAATTTTTTATTCTGTTGATACCAAAGTTTTCTATATAGCTATCTACAGATGTGACTTTCATGACTCTTTTGAAAACCCATTTCAGCTTCTCTTAGCACAATATGTATACATGTATGTTTTATTATTTGAATGTATTAAGTATTGTGATGAAAATCTGTCAGTTTTAAACACTGAGAATCTGAACTCCCTTCCTAGTTTAGGGGAATTCCTCCATGGGTTTTGAGATAGAGACTCTCCCTGTAATGAAGCCCAAAATGCCCAGGACTTACTTTGTAATGTAGGTTCTGCCATCTAAACACACCAGGCTTGGAGTTGTGTTGACGGCAGTGAGCTGGCATTGTGAGCAATACAAAGCACCTCAGCAGCAGACATTTGTTGAGTAGCTTTTGGGGAGGGCTGGCAAACCAGGCTGAGGCTAAAGTAGAATGCCACCTGTAGTAGCAGAATGGGTTCTTACATCTAAATCTAGTAATCGTCTCCTCTAGGCCTTTACAAGATGATCACTGATTGTTTAAAGGTAGCACCAGTAAATATGACAATAAGGCAATATTCAAAATAATAATATTTCAAATTTTAGGACATCGTAAAAGCTGTTTTGTTTATGTTCTTGCTCTCAGGATTCAACTGGTTTATAATTTCATTGATTTTAACTTTTCTAAAAATGAGCATAGTTTTCTTTTACTCTGATTCTGTATAGGCTATCTTAGCTCTTTAAATAATTTTGCAAGAAAAAAAATCCAGTATCTTAGCAGTTTTAAGTTGTGTAGAAAGATAACAATTTAGAGAATTAAAGATTTGGGAACCTATCTGCTTTGCCATCAGAACCAAGAATATTCAAAAAAGGTGAATGTGTCTTCTCTACACAATATCCTTTAGGAATGCATATTTCATGAATTTCTTTCAAAGGATAATCTTATACCTGAACTACTGAGCGTCTATTAGGCATTTTACATAGAAATAAGACAAATGCTTCTTTAAATTCCTATCACTGAATCTATAAATCTGTATGTATTTGTAGCTTCTTTCTTCTGCTTTCTTTCTACTATTGGTTTGAACCATATGAAATTGTTACTTTTATATTAAATGGTTGAATATGCCATTTTCACATGCAATGAAGGAAGCATTTCTTCTATGGAAGACTGTCCCTTCACAGCAGGCCCAGATTACATCTCCATTCAGTATTTCATGGCCCCTCTCTTTCATTTCTTCCTTTTGGGATTATGTCTTTTATTTCTGTATCTCTACAAGGCCTAGTAAAGAGATTGCTTGAACGAGATGTTTGCATGAGGGCGGCACCAGTAGCTCAGGGGATGAGGCGCCGGCCACATGCACTGAGGCTGGCTGGTTCAAACCCAGCCCAGGCCTGCTTCAACAACAATGACAACTAGAACAAAAAAAATAGCTGGGCGTTGTGGCGGGCGCCTCTAGTCCCAACTACCTGGGAGGCTAAGACAAGAGAATCACTTGAGTCCAAGAGTTTGAGATTGCTGTGACCTGTGACACCTTGGCACCCTACCCAGGGAGACACCTTGAGACTCTGTCTCGAAAGAAAAAAAAAAAAAGAAAGAAAAGAAAAATAGAGATATTTACATGAATATCTCATTTAACTTTCGCACCCAAAATTTGTCATTAGGATTGTCCACAATTTTCAGATGAAGAGATAATGGTTTAGGCAGCCTAGGTAGGGCACTTTTTTTTTTTTTAAGAGCTGGGGTCTTGTTCTGTTGCCCAGGTTGGAGTACAGTGGTAGAGTCATAGCTCACTGCATCCTCAGTCAGATTCATGGGCTCAAGTAATCTTCCCTCCTTAGACTCCTGAGTAACTTAGACTTGAGGGATGCACCACCATGTCCAGTTAGATGGGGAACTTTTATTGGCTAACAAATAGAAGTTTTATTAAGAAAAGATATGAATGGCTTGGTGCCTGTGGTTTAAGTGGCTAAGGCGCCAGCCACGTACACCTGAGCGGGGGGTTTGAATCCAGCCCAGGCCCGCCAAACAACAATGACGGCTGCAACCAAAAAATGGTTGGACGTTGTGGCGGGCGCCTGTAGTCCCAGCTACTTGGGAGGTGGAGGCAGGAGAATCACTTGAGCCCAGGAATTGGAGGTTGCTGTGAGCTGTGATGCTACAGCACTCTATCAAGGGCGACAGCTTGAGGCTCTGTCTCAAAAAAAAAAGATATGAAATGGCTCACAAAATTTAAAAATAAGCTGAGGACACATACTTCAAAAAAGATTAAACTATAGAGCTTGAGTAATGGCCATTCTTTATAAGGTACCACCAAAATTTTTGATCAAATTAATTATTTCCCCATATCTTTGCAACAATTTATACAAGAGTCAGATTTCTGGAGTAGAACCAATAGCCTGTTTTTATGCAGCTGGACGGTTGGCTGGTGTCACTGGTATTTATAACTTCTCTTTTGTACTATCTGTTCTATTCTTTTATTCACCAAATATTTATTAAATAGATCACGTTGTGCCAGGTGCTCATCTAGGTACTGTGGATACAGAAGTAATAAGAAAAAGAAAGCTTTTATTTTGATTAGGAAACATTAAACAAGTAAACAATAAAGGTAAGTTCTATGGGGAAAAAAATCAAAGTGGGAGATAGAGTGTAATGGAGTTGGGGGGGTGGGAAAAGTAAGTAGTTCTGTTTTAAAGAAGATAGGAGAGGAAGGTGTTTGTGCTAATGTGTTGAGCAAAACCTTACCTAATGTGAAACTGTAGCCAGTACAAGATTTGGGAAAAGAATGTTCCAGGGAAAGGAAGTAGAACAGCAAGTGTGAATGTCATGACACAGGGAAGCAGCTCAGTGTGTTTCAGGAGTAGGCAAAAAATGGGTGTAGTCATGAGACAGTAAATGAGAGGGAGAGTTAGGGACCATATTTTAAAAAGAGGGCCTTAATGACCATATAAGGATGTTAGATCTTATTGTGAGCACAATAAGAAACTATCAAAGAGTTTTTGTGCAAAATAGACTGTAAGGTATAAGACGGTAAATAGAGAAACCATTTAGAAGACTCTTGCAGCAGTCCAGATAAAGATGACGGATTTGGAATAGAGCGCTGTCGGTGCTCTGGCTGTGGCTCCCCATCGCCACGTGAATAAAAGCAGCTAAGAACATGGATTGAAGGCACAAATGCCTGCAAGAGGGGGGCTTCCCATATTCCTGGGAGAGCCCTGAGCAACATCTGCAGTGGCCTTTTATTGAAGCATTACACACAGGTGTGCCCCCTCCAAGAGCCAAGAGCTATGTGTTTAATGATCACTTCGTGCTCTCCCCACCCCCACTCCCGCCCTGCTGCACCAAGAATGTCCAATGCATAACACCTGCTTGTTAATGAGCGCCGGATCTTTTTTTTTGTGGTAGAGACAAAGTCTCACTTTATCGCCCTCGGTAGAATGCGGTGGCGTCACACAGCTCACAGCAACCTCCAGTTCCTGGGCTTAGGTGATTCTCTTGCCTCAGCCTCCTGAGTAGCTGGGACTATAGGCGCCCACCACAACGCCTGGCTATTTTCTTGGTGCAGTGTTTGGCCAGGGCCAGGCTTGAACCCGCCAGCCTCGGTATATGGGGCCAGCGCCCTACTCACTGAGCCACAGGCGCTGCCCCTTGAGCGACCGATCTTAATTCATTAACTCCTGTAGCTGCTCAAGGGCTTGTCTTCGGACAGCCAGACACCTTCATGCTGGCTAGGAGATTGTCCTGCTCCCAGCACCTCCCTCAAGAGCCAGTGATTACTTCCACAAGCTTAGTGCATGGTCACCTACAAAGTGGAATTGAAAGAGGTGGAAAATGATGAAATTGTGGTTGTATAAAGAGGTAACACCAATAAGCTTTTCTGATGAATTGGGTGTAAAGTGTTAGGGACGTGAAATCAAGCACAATGTCTAAATTTTGGGCATATAAAAAATACATCATGATCAAGTATCAATAGATTTTACTCTAAGAATACAAGGGTGATTCTTTTAGATCTTCAACATATGCTCCTGATTTTTTAAAAAAATTCAATAAGTAAGAATTGATGTATCCTTTCCTAACATGATCATTTCAGTCTTTACATCACCATAGCCAGCATCTTACATATGGGGAAATACAAGAGGAATTCTCAGTTAGGGCAGGAACCAAGATAAGGACACCCATTATTTCCATTACTATTGAATATGTTAAACAGTATAGTCAAAGGAAAAAAACAAGTAGAGGCATAAAAATATTAAAAGAATAAGTAAAATTATTTCCCTTTATAAATAAAAAGGTACAACTAAAAAACTTAAAAGAAAGGTGGCACCTGTGGCTCATTGAGTAGGGTGCTGGCCCCATCTGCAAAGGTGGCGGGTTCAAATCCGGCCTTGGCCCGAACTGCAAAAACAGAAAAATAGCCGGGCGTTGTGGTGGGCGCCTATAGTCCCAGCTACTCGTGAGACTGAGGCAAGAGAATCGCCTAAGCCCAGGAGTTGGAGGCTGCTGTGAGCTGTGTGACGCCACGGCACTCTACCGAGGGCGATAAAGTGAGACTCTTGTCTCTACAAAAAAAAAACAAAACTCAAAAGAATCAATAATAAAATGAACATTAACAATAAAAAATGCATTAAGATAAAAAAACCATAAAGTTAATATACAAAAAATCGGTATCTTTATAAATGCAAATAAGCAGCTAGAAGATATAATGGAAAAGAAAGCCCCATTTACATTAGCAATGAAAAAGATTAGATAGGAATAAATATATCAAGAATTACGTAAAACCTAAGAAGGAAAGTTTCAAAACACCCTGAAAGACACACAAGTATACTTAAGCAAATGGAAACCTATCATTTGTAGCATAAAGATGTTTTCTCCCCAAGTTAATATATTATTTGATGCAATGATGTTAATAAAAATACCAATGTGTTTTTGTCTTTTTCTTAGAGCTAGATTAACTGTTAGAGGTTAGGCTCCCTGGGAAGCAGACGTTGAGATCGTGATTAGGATACAAGAGCTTACTTAGGGACTGCTCTTGGGACCAGAGATTTAGGGAAGGAAAAAAAGAAAGGAGGAAATCAGAACTGATCAAAGGGAGAAGTCAAGTTGTGATGCTGCCTAAGTGGAAACCTCAGGTGACCCTGCGGGGGATTCCTAAGATGAGCATTAGCTGTTCCCCCTTGGGTGTGAGTTCTAGGCCTTCTATCCCTACATCACTTAGTCACTGCTGAAACCCACCATAGGAAGCAGGAAGTGTAACCTTGGATCAGACTTTTCTCTTCCGCTAGGCTGTCTGCTTACTTTCATTTGCAGAGTGGGGTAATTACAAGCCTTTCATTCCCGAAGGGTGATCTGCACAGCTTGTTGCAGGGTACCACAGTCTACTGCTTATACCATGTATTGGTTATTACTGCATAACTGATTAGTTTAAGATTTAGCGCTTAAAACAGCAACTGAGAAGGTGCCATTTGAGGAAGCATAAAGCCAGGGAGCAAGCAAGCAAGCAAGCAAGCTATGTGGGTATCTGGGGAGACCATTCTGGTTAGAAAGAACAGCAAGAGTAGCGGCCCTGAGACTGTAGCACGCACACGTATTTGCAGAACAACAAGGAGGTCAGTCAAGGAGGAGAGGAGAGCAGGGACCACATCGTGTCTGGACCATGTCTGGGACCGTATCAGCCAGCATGAGATGAGTTGGAAGATTCTGAGCATTTTTAAAAGGATTGCTCTGGTTGTTATATTGAAAATAAATCGAATGGTTTTAAGGGCTAGTTGAGGAAACCATTAAAATGCAAAGGAGATAATCTAGGAAAGAGAAGACAGTGGCTTGAACCACAGTGGTAACAATGGAAGTCACGAAGTGTTAAATTCTGAGTATTTCCTTCTTTTAAAAAATGTGTTTTTAATTGCTAAATAATAATCGTGCCTACCATGCAATCAGTGTAACCTGATTTCTTGTACCTTCATTGAATCCTCAACAATCAATAAATAAATAATAGTAATAATTGAGTAGCCAGGCATTGTGGTGGGCGCCTGTAGTCCCGGCTATTTTGGGAGGCTGAGGCAAGAGAATCACAAGAGCCCGAGACTTTGAGGTTGCTGTGAGTTATGATGCCCCGGGACTCTACCAAGGGCAACAAAGTGAGACTTTGTCTCCAAATAATCATAATAATAATTGTGTATATTGGGCAGTGCCTGTGGCTCAAGGAGTAGGGTGCCAGCCCCATATACCAGAGGTGGCAGGTTCATACCCGGCCCTGGCCAAAACCTGAAAATAATACCTGTTGAGGAGGTATAATGGGATGTTTTGATCTGTGTTTACATTTTAGAAAGATTCACTTAAGTGAGTAAATACGTCTACTACCTCACCAATTTTATCTTTTTTTTTGATGATAACATTAAAAATCTTTTAGCAGGCTTGGCGCCCATAGCAGTGGTCAGGGCGTCAGCCATGTGCATCGGGTTCTGTAAAGTTCGAATTGGCCAGGGCTTGCTAAACAATAATGACAACTACAACAAATAAATAGCTGGGCATTGTGGTAGGCGCCTGTAGTCCTAGCTACTCGGGAGGCTGAGGCAAGAGAATTGCTTAAGCCTAAGAATTTGAGGTTGCTGTGAGCTATAACACCACAGCACTCAACCAAGGGCAACATAGTGAGACTCTGTCTCAAAATATATATATATATTTTAGCAGTTCTGAAATATACTTGGGTTTATTTGTGGACACTTTATTCCATTGATTGGTGTTTGTTTTTATACCGGTACTATGCTGTTACGATTACCATAGCTTTGGAATATATTTTGAAATCAGGGAGTATGCTGCCACCATTTTTGTTCTTTTTGCTCCAGATTGTTTTATTTATGCAGGGTTTTTTCTGGCTCCATAGGAATTTTTGGATTAAAAAAAATGGGGGGGGGGCTCAGCGCCTGTGGTGCAACAGGCTAAGGCGTCAGCCACATATACCTGAGCTGGTGGGTTCGAATCCAGCCCGGGCCCGCCAAATAACAATGACGACTGCAACCAAGGGATGGCCAGGCGTTATGGTGGGCGCCTGTAGTCCCAGCTACTTGGGAGGCAGAGGCAGGAGACTCGTTTGAGCCCAGGAATTGGAGGTTGCTGTGAGCTTTGATGCCACAGCACTCTATCCAGGGTGACAGCTTGAGGCTCTGTCTCAAAAAAAAAAAAAAAAAAATTTTTTTTGGTATAAAATGACATTGTAATTTTCATAGGAATTATATTGAATTTATAGATTGCTTTGTATAGTATGATATTTTAATATTCTTCATCACTGAACGTGGGATATCTTTACATTTACTTGTGTGTGCTTTAATTTCTATCAGCAATGTTAAGTCTACAGATCTTTCACCTCTTTGGTTAAGTTTATTCCTAAGTATTTTATTTTTCTGGATGTTATTTTATAAATGTGATTGTTTTCTTTTCTTTTCTTTTCTTTTTTTTTTTTGAGACAGAGCCTCAAGCCGTCACCCTGGATAGAGTGCTGTGGCATCACAGCTCACAGCAACCTCCAATTCCTGGGCTCAAGCGAGTCTCTTGCCTCCGCCTCCCAAGTGGCTGGGACCACAGGTGCCTGCCACAACACCTGGCCATTTTTTGGTTGCAG
>CAUYON010205476.1:0-15711 GCA_963573935.1 Arctocebus calabarensis | reverse complement strand
GAATGGATTAATAAACTGTGGTACATGTATACCATGGAATACTATGCAGTCTTAAAGAAAGATGGAGACTTTACCTCTTTTGTGTTTACATGGATGGAGCTGGAACACATTCTTCTTAGCAATGAAAGAGTTTTAAAAACTTTACATTTGTTCAAACCACAAGACTTACTTTTTCTTTTTTTTTGCAGTTTTTGTCCGGGACTGGGTTTGAACCCGCCACCTCTGGCATATGGGGCCAGCACCCTACTCCTTTGAGCCACAGGTGCCACCCGACTTATGTTTTTTAAATATCTAGAATATTCGAGGATGTTTCTTGTGAGTCATGGAACTTCTAGGTGTCTCTATAATCACTTTCCAACCTTTGAATAGTATATGAGGCCTAACTAGCTGTATGACCACCCAGAACAAAGCCTCTGATTCTCTACCTTCCTTCCACTGAGCTGTCCTCCTTGACTGAATTCTGTGGCACAAGCACAGAAGGACACTTTCAAAGTAGCACTTCAAAAGACCCTTCTTTAAGGGTCTGGTCCTTCCTTCTTCATGATTTCTGCCATCTTTTGCATGGCTTTTGCCATTTGGAAGGTCCTCTTGTGTTGAACGGGATGTAGAAACAAAAGGCTAAGTGGAATCGGGTACCCTGATGACTGAGGATTTTCATAATAGTCTTGTGTTACTACCTAGCCAGACTATTAAATACAGCAATAAAAGCCCATGTTCTTTAGGCTACAAACTAATCAAATACAACATTAATGTAAATACAAGGAGGCAGCATAACCTTTGCTCATACCAAGAGGTAAACAACTATTTGAACAATTGTCAAGTATGAAGTATAATAAAATCAGCAGCTGTGTGACAGACACTGAGAGTACAATGTCCCCACCATAGAGTTCAGCAAATTGAGCCTCAAAAAAGTAGATAGGATCACATAATTAACAAGTTGAAGGCTAGATTTTGAGTTTTATCCCATTAACTGGATTCAGTATGATTGCCTTCATACTTCGAAGCCCTTGTAAGTGAAGAATCTATCTATTTGTCCCACTAGCTGCCTACCCATAGCATAGCATAGATTATGATATTAATGTGCCGGGTGGATGTGGGGACGATAGATCAGACACCAAACGTTACGTCTTGTATGAAATGATGGAAGTGGAATGAAGGAGTAGCTGCAGAGACACTGCAAAAAGTTAGGGCATGACACCTGATTAAATATAGAAGTAACGGAATCAGCAATAAATATCAGATTTCAAGTAAAGATGAGTTTTATGGCATATTATTATGATTCTAAACAGAAATAAAAAATACAAAGGGGAGCATAAATCTGGGAGAAATTATTAGAAGACATTTATTAGCGATGTTGCCACACCCGTGGGATTATATAATGAGACTGGAGAAGACAATCTGAGAAGGAAATACTGTATTCGTAATTTAAAGGCTGTTACAAGATAAACTTTATTTTTACATTTTTCAAGATAGTATCAGTGAATTTAAGTGGATTATTACATCCCTAAGATCACGATAAATGTGTACAACATTTGTATGTGATTTGTAATGGAAGCCCTACGTAGTGTGCATGAGTCCCCCAGTGCTGTCATTCAGAAAATAAAATCATTTTGCGAATGTCAGTCGTGTCTCGCTGATGTTATCAGTGTCATCAGAATCCTCAAAACGTTTGGATTTCCACTATGTGCTTGACACGTTCTTTGGCACTAGGGACAGAGAAAGATGAATATTACGGTTCTGAATCTCGAGGGCTGTGCAGTGAGGTAGAGTGGACGGCTCCACAAAGGCCCCCGTCAGAGGTGAGGAAGCACTTGTTCTGCTTCAGATGAATGGTTCAGAGCATCAGGGTTACTGAGTCAGAGGAAGGAATAACCTCTCAGACCTCCGCGGTCACAGCCGATCTCTTAAAGGAGCTAGGACTGGAACCGAAGCACAATGAAAGCTGAGACTTGTAGTAGACCCTGAAGGATGTATTTCGAGGTTGGAATCGTGTAGCAAGAGTTATTGGACTACATTCAATTACAATGAAGTTAATTTTGCTATTATTTTCCATCTTAAGCTGATTTTTCAGCCAAAGGCTATGACAATTTCTTCTTGAAATTGCTCTACTCTGATTGAAAAACTGTCCACTGTTACGTCCTAATATTTGGTATCTGCATCCATGAGCTTTTGACTCTGCTCACTGGGCTGAAATACAGAAGGTTAAATTACTCATTTACATTATCACCTTCTATCCTCCTCCCAATACAAATGTGACATTTCAATTTTGCACACTTCAACTCTCCTTAAATCATCTGTATAAAAACTTCAAAGCTTGATTGATGATGAATGAGCCATTGTCTCCTGAAGCACCCGGTTCTCATTAGCCTTTAGAGTCTCAGCTTATTAATAATGAACCTTGAGGGCTGACCCAGTGTGGTAGCAGCAATTCATTGTGCTCCCAGTTGAAAGCTCTGGGTTTGGGACAGAGGCAGGAATCTCTGGACCACATCCATACCAGAGGTGATGTATTAAGTATCACAGGTGGATGATGTGAGCTATATTACTTTTGTATCATTATCTGCCAACAGACTTGTGCAGCTTCAGGTGATGACAGTGAGAAAGATACATTGCTTTATGTCTGAGGAAGTCCTGTAAACGCTTCCTGTAGCTTCAGCTTAAAAAGTGGCGTTTGCCACCTTAGATTTTGATTTCTTGTTTGTGCCCTTTGTCTTAGGTATTATAAGTCTGACATACGCATTATTTAGATGCCCTCACTGTATTTAGACAAGTGCAATATTGCTAGTTTTATTTATTTTTTACTTTCATTTTAATTCTAAGTTTGACCTATAAAGGCAGTTCTGCAATAAAAGACAGATATACAGGACTGAGGTTAAGTATTTCATTCTTACCTATTAGATCTTGTTGATATCATTATGGTTAGGAGATTTGTGAGTAGCAGTAAAATGTTGATATAAATCATGTAGACTGAACTGAAATATGGCTAACTGCATTTAAAATTATAATCTTTATTTTATAAAAAGAGGTAGACATTCAATCTCATTTATGAAAGTTACAAATTGTTCATGGGGCCCAAGCAATTTGTGTACTTCTTAAACCTAGTAAGGAGGTCATATTGGTCTGCATTTTCAGCCAGGATGTTACATCACAATTAGGCTATTTAATATAGGGCAGAGAAAAAAAAGCCATGATTCACTATTTTACTACATATTCTTTTGAGAGAATTTATTTTGTAAAATGTCAATGATTCTGTTAATGGGCACTCATCCCCAAATTCACCATAATAACTAGCATTTGACAAGAAGTGAAGAGTAACAAAGGAAGTTGTTTAAATAACACAAACATTTTCTTCCTTATTAGATTCATGCAAATGGAAAGTAAGGGAAGGATATGGTCTAATGGCCAAATTAATGGATTGAAAGGCTAAGAGACAAGTACTTTATGTCTTTTTCAAATGCCATATTGGTTATTTCTAAATAATAATATAAGGACAAAATAGACTTATTCCATATGAAAACATGGAATATTTTCTATAAATATTTTCTATATGCAAAATAGACTTATTCCATATGAAAACATGCTTATAAGTACTATATGGTAGGTAATTTGTATGGGTGAGGGAGATTTCTTTTGTCCATAAAAATCTTAAAATCTTCATTTTTTTTACCTTCTATGTAATAATTGAGTTTGGTGCATAAAATAGATGTGGGGATAATAATGTATTGTAAATATCAAATGTATTATCTGCAATAATTTTATACATTATCAGTTATAAGCATTTTATATAATAAAAGCTATTACTCTTTTAGCTTATCAAATCTCTAATTACATAATTATATATCTATATGCACATATGTTTTTTATTTATACTCAAGATATTATATATAGATTTTTAAATTTAGGAAACACTTATTGTGTATCCCCTTTGTGCCTTCCATAATACTAGAAACTTGGGATATAGCTTTGGGCAAAACAGAAATAGCCCCTGACTTAATGAAACAGAAGCAATTCATTAATGAAATGAACTAAGAGGACCTAGAGAGTTTTTATGAAAAAGATAACTTTTATTCTTACTTTAATTTGGTCAGAATGTAATTTAAAATTAAGAACTACAACAAAAGTTAACTTATTAGAAAGTTAATGTTTGTGACAAATTCCGTGATACCAGTGTTTCAAGTTAAATGTTCCAAGTGTTCATGAACGATCACTCTAGGTTTGCTATAGGTGGTGCCATGTGAAATATTTCTTGCTTTCTTGGGGCTTAGTCTAATTTTGTTTCAGTTACAAATCATGTATGAGATATAAGTTAAGTTCAACATACCGGAGAGTGATATGGATTATAACTTACTTAAATACAAAGATTCATGACATCTTTTACTTGACTTTCATGCATTAATCTAATAGGAAATGTTTGAGACAAAAACATATTTAAGTGTTTACTGGAATTTTTCAGTAATGAAATGATACTTTTTTTGCAGATGTCATAGTTAATACATCTTTCTATATCTAACCATGACATTTATTAAAAAGAAACAGTTCTGTTTTGTGAATTTGCTGGAAATATTTTTATATAATAGAAAAACTCATGGTGGCTTTTTTTCCTACCAGTTGGCCAAATGATTAAGAATCTATCTGTCTTTCTCTCGATTTATTCTGACATATTTCCTACAGTGGAAATGAAAAACAGTGGAATGAGATTATTTTGAGATCATTCAATTTTCAATAATTTTTGAGTCTTTGCACCTGTCTAGGCTTTATTTATCCTTTAATATCAATTAAATGTGTGCCCTATTTGCTTATCTTCCTTAGGATTAGAGATACTTTTTGTCCTGGTCTTCAAATTTAATATTTAGTCACTTTCTCTCATGTTAGCAAAAAGGAAACTGTTGGTGTAACACAGGTGATTCCTTCCAAAGAATCTTTAATAAAATCGTAAGACAGGCTTGCGGTTCTTCATAGTTCTAAATATACATTCAGCCAGACATTTTTGTCATATCCTATTGAATACATATCTTACAAAATCTTTTTCTCACCCTTGTCCTTCTTTCTGATCTAAAAATTCATTTAAGCTTCTGTAGTCAAAGAGGCAGAAACAAGTGTTCCTTCACATGTAAATAATTTGTGTTTCTAAGAACTTTCTTACAGATCAGTATCCATTCTCTAGAATTTCCTTAGTCCCCAAATAAGCCTCATTAAATGTTTCCTACCAAAAAGTGTATTAAGTTAATATTTTTCGAATGTTATAAAGTTATAAAATTAATAAGCCTTTAAAAATGTATAAATGCAATTTTAACAGTATTTTCTGACAAATACGTAGATAATCTATATTTTAGGTAATACATAATATATCCAATAATATACTAGGTAATATTTAGGTAATCTTACATAATATTTAAGTAAAGTTAATTTAAAAAATAAGATAAACTGTACCTTAAATTTCTCCTGTTAAGTGTCAAGGAAAATACATAGTCTCTGATTGTGGGGCTTTGACATTCAACAGTAGGGTAGAGTCTATGCCAAACAAACAAAAAGGGACTTATTTTCCGGGAATACACAAATGTATACAAATAATGCTAAAAGTTTATAAATCCTCTTGACTAAAATTGCTAGCAGATGTTGTGTTTTGAATTTGGGATGATAAAAGTCTCATCTAGATTGATCATGATTGTATGTTAATTTGAAATTTTGACATGTGAGATTATACTTCAGTTATTATAGTCTCTTTTCTAAATCCCTTGTCTAAGTATAAGCCAGGGTCTTGAACAGAATATTTCTAAGAAACAAAAAGTCCACATTCATTGCAGATTAATATTGTTGAAGAAAGGGATTTGATACGACTATCATTCACTGTAATATAAACTGATTCTGCTTAAGAATTTTCAGATAGGAAGCTGGAAATAGCTTCTGTGTTCCTCTCTAGGAGCTACTTGAATTAAAATGTGACCACTGAAATACAGACGTTTGAGCTATTGTCTTTTCCTTTTTTTTTCCTGTAGAACTTTTCTAAATGTAGACTGAAAAATAACCTTTATTTCCTGCATAGCAGTCAAAATCTCCTTTTATTTGTCACCTAATGGAGAATTATTTCTATAGCTGAAGAGCATCACCTAATGTCTCATGAGAAAGCTATTAGTATGAGATCGTCACATTTCTCAGATAGAAACGTGCTGCCAAACATTAATGTAGAAATCCATTTTCACAGCCTTTCTTCTGTCTTACATCTCCCTTCTGCTTTGATGAAGGTTGTATAGTTAGGTCATGAAAAATAATGAATTGGGTTTTAGAAGTAGAAAGATGATCTAATTTCTTTTTGTTTCTTTCTCTTTCTTTTCCCCCTGAGAAAATGGAACCAATACTCAATGAAAGGATTGACGATGAATACAGGTGTGATTCTAAATGTGGAAAGCCCTGGGATATCAAAACCAAGACATATCATAACATCCTAGATGTTATGCACGCTATGCAGGAGGCGCTTTGAATGTGCCCACAAATCTTACTTCCACAAATTTCCCTGTGGTGGTGCCACACATTTCTTTTATGGTTTTATCCTCCTCTTTGGCTCCAGATGACTTTTAAACAGTTAGCTTGGAGTCCCGAAAAAGAGAGATGATTTTCTAAAGGCTACTAGGGGAAATAAGATTGGTTGCCTTTCCAATAGTCACGCCCTTCTGTTTTCTGGGTAATATCCCTGTCGATTTGGGTTGTGTTTGGATAACAATATGTCCACCTAAAAATGGTTATTTATTCAGTCTCTCTTGCATTAAGGGTAGTCATGAGATGTTGTTCTGGCCAATGAAATGCAGACATAATCCTTGGGGTGATCAGTGCTCTGCTGGGAGAAGTATTTTGCTTTTCTGTCTTCCCCCTGCCTATGATTCAGAAGAGGTGTGTATAGATGTAGCAGCCGTCTTGTACCTGGAATGAATAAAACCAGCACACTGAGGATGGCAGAACAGATAAGGGGGACTGCAGAACAGTTGAATTAATATCTGTAGTTGCTCACTATAGGTTTCTTATGATGTGAACAAAACAGTACCCTATGTTGATAAACTGCTATTAACTGGGTTTTTATTACTTATAACTGTATGCTTTATAGACCGAGGCAAGATTTCTTTTAAACTGTTTTTGTATGGGATGAAAAGGCAAATTCAATAGATATTGGGGAAGATCATGCTATGTGTGTGTCTAGCTAATATCTTCAAATAATTAGAAGAATGTCTTCAGAAGGTGTATCTTTTTTCCCTAGAGACTTAAAGCTATCTGAAAGAGAATCCATAAATATTGTGAGACACTTTGTGTGGGGGGAAATTAGCTATTGGAGGCCAGAGAATCAAGTAAAAATTGGATTTAGTGTATTTTATCCCATACTCATGCCCTTTTTTCAATCAACCATTGGGTTTTTATATAGTTTGCTTTGTATTATTCTTAAAAACGTACTGACAATTCTCTTGATTTCATATGAGATAACATAGAACGTTTTTGTGATTAAGGCATTAATTTTAATTTCTGTTTTGTGCTAATTACTTACCTACTGACTCCATTCAATGTCACATTGGCTGAAACAATTTGACAACTTTTACCAAAAGTCTGAAAAATATTTGCACTCTCTTTGTATTGGAATGTCACTTGTCAGAATTTATCCTAAAAACCGTGTCAGAAATAAATAAGTTATATGATCAACGAGGAGGGATTGTGTAAATGATTACACAAATTTATACTCTGTTATAACATATTCTCATTAAAAATAATACAGTATAATAGTTAATTATCATTGAATACTAACTCTACTACTAAAAAGTATCAGATTATAAAATATTATATATAATATCATTCTAATTTCAGGGGAAAAGGCAAAAGAAAAAAGATTGATAACTTCTAGACCAAATGTTGAGCATTTTCTGAATATAGAATTATGACTGGTCATTTACTTTAGTATTTTTTTATCTTTTCAAATTTTCATAATCAATGTACATGACTCAATGAAAGCTATTTAAAAAGTTATCTTGTCTATTAGCGATGTAACTCTAACATTAAAATGATAGGAGCAGAAGATTTTTATTGAATGCCTTTTGGTCAACAAGCAGTTTGAGAACAAATTTGTTTGTTTGTTTGTTTTTAATACAGAAATCCTAAATGGTGGAGTCTATGTAGATCAGAACAAATTCCTTTGTTATGCAGACACCATTCATTGGCAAGATATTGTCCGGAACCCATGGCCTTCCAACTTGACTCTGGTGTCAACAAATGGTAGCTCAGGATGTGAGTAGCATTATCTTTTTCAATGTATCAAAATTTTATTCTGCCTCATGTGAAGATGAATGTCATATGTTTATTATGCCAATAATGTTTTAAGCTTTGCATCCATTGAAATGTTCAGATATGTGAGACAGAACAGATGGCTGACCAATCTTTGCTTCTGAGTAATTCTCTTTTGGGAATGATGTTTCCCCTTTACAAGTTCTCGTTGTCTTAACATGTTCTTCTTTGCTCATCCTAAATTGTTTTATCACATTTACATGTCCAAACTTTCACCCATTGTCCATAACCTTAGACTGGTAACTCATCACTGCTTCAACCCTTTGTGAACTACACAGAAGAACAAAATTTAACTTCCTATTGCCGTAATTTTTCAAATGAGAAAAAAAAGCTGGCAAACATTTTAGAATTCTTAAACCTTCATTTGCCTTCAAAGGCTTCATTTTAATACTTTATAACAATTCAGCATATTAGAATGGAGAAATGTCGATTTCATATAGGAGAAACATATATTACACTCTGATTTTAGTCATTAGTCTAATAAACCACTGAATTTCCTATTCCTAAAATGAATATTGTTTCCACCACAGAGAATTTATCAGATTCAAAGTGTTTAATATGATTAAATGATAACAAATAATATTTGAATTATCAGTAAAACCCTTGAAAATTATTGTCTAGAATCTCTTACATTTTCATAAAGCAGGCTATGCTGTCCCACATTTATTATTACTGACATTTGTATGAGAATAGAATTTTATCAAGTGTTAAACCTGAGTTTTATATTTCTCATCCATTATTATGTATTTCTTACCCAAAATAATAATTGTCTCCACATAGTTCAATAATTATTTGCCATAGTACTGATTGTATTATGACTTTTTGTGTGTAAAATCAAACTCCAAGGGACAATTATTAAATTTCATGATATCCCTGATAATATAACAGGGAAATGTGAATATATTTGATCAAAACTGACATCTGTGTTTTTAATAAATGGCAAAACTTTTTTTAAAAGTATAGTAACATAATTTTCTTGTCATTTTTGAGCAGAAATATGTATGAGATTTTTGTCTTTACAATATTCAAGTTGCCTACCTTGTAAAATTACATGTGCAGAAAAATTTGAATTTGCTCACATGAACAAATCCCATGATGTGCTTCAGAAATGGCTTCTACGTTCAGTCTGCCCACACTGTGGTACATATTATATTTGTGGAGAGAAAAGCACATTGGTTGGATAAGAGGAAGGGCTACTGACTCTCAGCTCATCAGAGTGACTAGCCTGTAATGCACGAATGAGATCAGGCAAGAATAAAGCCTGAGATGGAAGCCAAAAGGGAAATGTGCCCACCAGCCTTATGGGATTTGGAGCAGAAAAAGTCTGAGGGGTTTGCAGCACTTACACAGATGGTATCTCTTTGTGCTGTTCTTTTTGAGAACAAATTGGGATGGTTGTGCTTATAATTAGGCAACTGTGGCTGTACTGTTTCTGCATGTAAATAATTGCAGGTGCAAAAATTATAAATGCAGAGTAGAGTCATAACCAATGGTTCTTTACAAATTAACCACCGATGTCTTGTCAAAGTTCGATTGTTTGCATAGTAGTTCTATTTGCTGACACATTATATGTACTTCACGACACCATGCCTGAGAATAATGAATTGACTTTCCTTTGAGTATTTATTGTCTGTGGTTTTATCCTGAGTCACATTCTCCCTCCACCCCAGGGATAACCTCAGGCACTCATGGTTTTAAAAGAAATCTCTAAACTAATGACTCCCAGAATGTCACATCACCAACCAATCAGTCACCCAAGTTAAAAATTTTGTAATCATCATTGTCTTCACTTCTTCCTTGGTTCTTGACATTCAGTTACTCCATAAGTCATGCTGATTTCTGCCCATTTCTTGATTAGACATGTGTTATTATGATGACCGCCATAGTTCAAGACTCTATCTGTTGCCTGAGTTACTGAAATAGTCTCTGATTTTTTAATATCTTGCAGTGGACATTTGTGGCAGTCTAGTGGAATAGAGTGATTCCTTCTTATAACATGTAAAATGAATAAATAGGCACAAAATAAATACTTTAAATCTTAAATGTATAACCATCAATAAATGCATAAAAATTTATAATGAATTATAGAGAAAATGAATTGAACAGACTGAATATGTTTTAAACTTATAATGTAATGTTATGTAGCTATAAAAAAGAAAGAAATCTAGTCACATGCTACAAAAGAGGTAAACCTTGAACACATTATGCTAAAGGGAATAAGCCAGTCACAAAAAACCCCAAATATTGTGTAGTTCTGCTTTTCTTAAAGTAACAAAAGTAGTAAAACTTACAGAAACAGAACATAGAATGGTAGTTTCTAGCGGCTGAAGGTGGGGGTAAATGGAGAGCTGCTGTTAAATACATATGCAGTTTCATTTTTACAAGATTGAAAAAGTTCTGGAGATATGTTGCAAACAATGTGAATTACTTACCATAACTGAACATACATTTAAAAATGGTTATGGTGGGAAATTTCATGTTACATGGGATTCTTTGCCACAATTAACAAGAAATACATGAACAGTGTTTAAGATGGCTTTGACAGCTGCAGGATAACGTGAGTGCCTCTCTGGCTTCTGTTGGTTAGAGTGTTGCTGGCACTGCTGATACTACTCTGCTTTTGTCTCTGTAATTGATGAAAGTCATTAATTTTGATAAGAGATTAATGAGAATAATAATGCAGTGTTTTCTCATTCAAGTTCAGTGACCTCCTAAATTCTATCCATAACCTCTGTAGGAATCCAAGTCCTCCTAGTTTAAGAGCCCACATATTTAATTGCTTTTCTTGCATCCAACCCTGACAAATTCACCTGACAAAATGTCTGTAAGAGCTCTATTTAATGAAATATGACCATGACCCTGTCTAAAACCCTTGCCACTGTGAGTGACTAATATAGGATCAAATCTAAACAAACCCAAATGGCTTGGAGTTTTCAGCAGATTCCTGCCTGGTACTCAGCTCTGTGGATTGACCTCTTACGATGTCTTTGTTTGTATGACCCTTTCGTTCTGTTTAACAGGTTAAATTTTAATCATATTTTAAGACATTTGTCAAAGGCCAGCTTCTCTAAGAAGTGTTCTCTTCTTCAGACTTATGTAACATTTCTCGTCAATACCAGAGATAAAAACCTGGCATTCAGTGTTACGTTTTCAAATGGAAACTTCTTGTGGACAAGAGCCAGTTTATCATTCTGTCCTCTGTGGTAGCACATAGTAGATGAATACTAGATATTTACCGAATGAATAGACCAATAAATAAAATAGATAAGTGCCTGTCTTTGCTTATTCTGCTCTTCAGAATACCTAAGACTGGATGATTTATAAAGAACATAAATTTATCTCCTCACAGTTCTGAAAGCAGAGAAGCCCAATATCAATTTACTAGCAACTGTTCTGGTGTATATGAGTCCAAAAAGCTTCCTTGAATGCTGCATTCTCTGGAGGGCAGAAGAGAGTAAAGCTCCTACCAGCCCCTTTCACAGCAGCATCGAGCCATTCATGACTTAAACAATATTGCATTGGGGTTTAAGTCTCAACATGAGTTTTGGAAGGATAAAAACATTCAAACTACAGCAATTTATAAAACGGCAAATCAAATTAATCTAAGTTATATTTTTTCTATTTATCATTTATGTACAAATGAATGAATGTGTAATGAAAATTACAATCCAGAAACAGGTAGCTGATCTACTTTTAGCCCTTTTCAGGTAAAGCTGGCAACAAAAAAGTGCTTAAATAAATTCGTACTTATACAAGTTATACTATTTATATTATATTGCATATATGTTCTATTTGTACTTATAATAATTATAAAATAAAATATGCATAGGGTATCAAAATGTATACATATTTTAAGAAAGAAATATACATATATTAAAATTGTAACAATACATAATGATGACAAAGATGAACACAAGTCACACGGAGTATCTCTGGTAATTGCAGAAGTCAAATGTGACTTGATGATTACAAACTTATACGTTTTTTTCCTTTCTTAAAATGTATAAACAATTTTTGGCACCCTCTGTCTAGTTTTCTTTGAATGTTTTAGTAAAGAGATATTAGTTTTTGTAATACTTGTGAATATCTACAAATCACACAATGGAAATTGGATAAGGCATTCATGAATAGTTTTTCTTAAGCAATATTTGGCTAAATATCACTTAAAGTACTTTTTCTGTACAGTATGAATTCTTCATACAAAGAATCCAAATAAGTTTTAAAGGGTAATCAGGCTTTTTATTAATATTTTTGGGAGAATGATTGAAACAATAAAGTAAAAGTCTGAAGTATCTATAAAAGTAATTATAATTGATTTAAAACATATGATTTATGGCTCGGCACCTGTGGCTCAACGGGCTAAGGCGCCAGCCTCGTACACGTTTCCTCCCCTCAACTCCTGCCTGTTTATTTCTGTTCCAATAAGAGTAAGAAACAAGGGCTTGGTGCCTGTGGCTCAACGGGCTAAGGCGCCAGCCACGTACACCTGACCCTGCAGGTTCGAATCCAGCCCCAGGCCCACGAAACAACAATGACGGCTGCAACCAAAAAATGGCCGGGCGTTGTGGCGGGTGCCTTTAGTCCCAGCTACTTGGGAGGCAGAGGCAGGAGACTCACTCGCTTGAGCCCAAGAATTGGAGATTGCTGTGAGCTGTGATGCCACAGCACTCTATCCAGGGTGATGGCTTAAGGCTCTGTCTCAAAAAAAAAAAAAAGAAAGAAAGAAAGAAAGCATATGATTTATAACCAAATTGTATTTCCCAAAATAGACATGAGGTGTTTCATTCTTTCAAATCTTCAGGAGAATTCCAGAGAGATCTCACCCTCCTGAAGAGATCATTTTTCTCATGCAATCCTAGCAGGATTTACATCTAACATTCTAACATTTGTGGCTGGGAGCATCAGAAGGGCATATTCAATAAACTAACCCTTCACAGTGAAAAAATTACATAGTGGATATGTTATTTACTTGAAGCATTATAATAATGATCCCATTATCACAAGAATATCAAAATGAAATAAATGTTTCCCTCTGGAAATAGAGCAAATGGGAATCTAGTAGAACATTAATACAGATAGAGAGACTAGAATTTCCCAACAGAAACGACTGTGGAGTTAAGAGAGTAGATTTGGGAGCCAAACTGGCTAATATGAAACCAGGTACTGTCACTTCCTTGTTCTGTGACCTTAAGTCATTTTTGGCCCCAGAACATCCATATCCTTGTGTTTAAAAGGATGAGAGTGCCAAAAAATGAGCTGAGAGCTAGGCTGATCGGCAACAGAGTGGTCAAGTCAGACCACAAACCAGAGTGAAGGTAACAGTCAAGACTTTAATCGTTTTTACTGCTTTAGGACAAACATGATGCTAAGCCAGGGGAAGCCCCAGCTCCTCCACTGTCTCGTGCCTCCCCAGGAACGGTGCCAGGCGAGGGCCAGCCAAGTCAAATGGATCTGCCAGGACATCGATCTCTGGGAGTTGCCTCACCCCAGAGACAACAAATGCTGTAGGAGATTTATGGACCTGGAAGCTTAAAGGAGGGGGTGGGAAAGGCAGAAAGGGAAAAGCCCCGAGTACTGAGAGTGGGAAAAAAGTGTCTCCAGGGCTCTCACCTCCTCCTCACAAGCACCTTTCAGTGGAAGTGTCTGAGGAAGACCTCTGCCAAAGCCCTTGTTATCCAGACCTCTGAAAGGGTCCTCTAAGCAGGGATGTGGACGTGCTCAACAGCATGGGCAGTCGGGGCTCTCCCTGAGAAACCACAGGACATTGGGGTGTACCATGTCGGTGTGGGGAGGGCAGCGGTCCCCCGTGAGGACCTCTGGGGAAAGCCTTTGGAATTACCTATGCTCTGGCCTGAAAGGGCACACGTATGATTTTGGGCCAGAGCCGTTATTATCATCTTTATAGGATTGTCATAGCAATACATGAATTAATAACATGTATGTGTCAATCTTAGAGCAATTTCTTATGAAAAAGAACTAATGGGACTTCTGATTATGATTTATATGAAGTGACAAAATTAGTTTTGGAATATGACAGTTGTATTTGTAATATGTAGTTGTTATTTTTCTTCACATCTCTATGTTTCAAGTATATTGTAGTAACCAGAAGGTAGTCCCTCCCAGCTTTATTTCCCCAAGGTGCTGAAAAGAACAAACCTCAGATCCCAGAACTTTTTTCTTAGGTCACACCAGATGGACCACTGTTTCCAAGGATCAGATATTAGCTACATGGGAATGAGGGAATTGGGGAAGTCATAGATAGAACTATATTCACAAACTTAATCGCAAGAACCATCATTTTGTAAACCAGATGCTCTGAAGCAGAATGTGGTATTCTAAAAATTGATGGCCAATGTAACTTTAGATTGATGAAAAAGAAAAGTTGCTACCTAATGGGGGGAAAAGGAAAAAAAGTATTACAAAAATAAAATAAATAAATATAAACCAGATGTTCTGCCTGCCTCAAACAATTAGTTTTAAGTATTATAATTATGAAAATATTTACATAAAATAGAAACACTTTCTAAGTTTGGATTTTTATAGTTAAGTAGAAAAAAGTTACAAGAAAATTTAATTAGAGATTTTAGTACAACCTTGGTTTGTGTCTATTATATGCATACAAACCTAATTTTACATAGAAGAGGGCTGTATCCAGCCACGTAACATGAAAAACAGTACTAACAATGGCTGAATCCTTTCTGATGGTCTTTACATAGAATCATATCACACATCACCACTTTTAAAATGTATTTTAAAATAAAAGCGAAAGTTAGGAAAAGACAAAAGTATGAAAACTTCAAGAACAACAAATCAACCCATATGAATCCAAAAGATAGCTTTTCTGAAAACACCTGTAACACAGGATTTTTATGAACCCAATTTAATAAAGGAAACAAAAAAAACTGCAAAAGAACTAAAGATAATTTATGAATTCAGATGAAATCATCCTACACAAAATATTAGCAAGCAGAACTAACAATCTAGGAAGGTGTTTTAAAAATAATGTACTAAGATGGGGGAATAATGAGAAATTAAGGATTTGTACCTGATCTGTATCGGTGAGGGCCTTCATTGCTACATTTGTAAGAAGACGACTTCCAGGGCAATTGAAATTTATTTTAGGAATTAGCTTTTACTTAGGAACATTACAAGGAACAAGCATAGTACATTTGCTAGCCTGGTTTTCTTTATCCCTTAGCTTCTTGAGATGAAAGTGCATTGTTTCACTTTTTTTTTTTCTGGTTTATTTATTTATTTTTTTTAATAATTTTATTGAATCATAATTATGTACATTGGTGCAATCACAGGGCACGATTCATATACATTCAGAAATATTTTGATCGTACTGTTACAGATAGCCTTCATGGCATTTCCTTGATGACTATATAAAGACAT
>CAUYON010205473.1:0-27827 GCA_963573935.1 Arctocebus calabarensis | reverse complement strand
TGCCTCCGCCTCCCAAGTAGCTGGGACTACAAGCGCCCGCCACAACGCCCGGCCATTTTTTTTTTTTGGTTGCAGCCGTTATTGTTGTTTGGCGGGCCCGGGCTGGATTCGAACCCGCCAGCTCAAGTGTACGTGGCTGGCGCCTTAGCCCGTTGAGCCACAGGCGCCGAGCCTATTTATGGTTTTTATCCTTTTACCTACTATATATTTTTGTTATCAATCTCTGTGAGCTGTTACATAGCAAAGGCATTTTTTTGTTCTTTTTTTTTTTTTTTTTTGAGACAGAGCCTCAAGCTGTCACCCTGGATAGAGTGCCATGGCATCATAGCTCACAGCAACCTCCAATTCCTGGACTCAAGCAAGTCTCTTACCTCCGCCTCCGAAGTAGCTGGGACTACAGGCGCCCGCCACAACGCCTGGCCATTTTTTGGTTGCAGCCATCATTGTTGTTTGGCAGGCCCAGGCTGGATTCGAACCCGCCAGCTCAGGTTGAGCCACAGGCGCCGAGCCTTTTTTGTTCTTTTAAAACAAACAGTTCACACTTTTTTTTGAGACAGAGTCTCACTTGGTAGCCGTAGAGGGCTATGTAGGCATCACAGCCCACAGCAAAGTCCAACTCCTGAGCTTAGCCAATTTTCTTGCCTCAGCCTCCTGAGTAGCTGGGACTATAGGCAGCAGCCACAACCCCCAGCTATTTGTTGTTGTTGTCATTGTTGTTTGGCAGTCCTGGGCTGGGTTTGAACCCACCAGCCCCAGCCCATATGGCTGGTGCCCTAGCCACTGAGCTATAGGCGCTAAGCCATGTTTTTCTATTTTTGGTAAAGACTGGATCTCATTCTTTTTTTTTTTTTCTTTAGAGACAGAGTCTCACTTTATCGCCCTGAGTAGAGTACCGTGGCATCACAGCTCACAGCAACCTCCAACTCCTGGGCTTAGGTGATTCTCTTGCCTCAACCTCCCAAGTAGCTGGGACTACAGGCACCCACCACCAATGCCCAGCCATTTTTTGTTGCAGTTTGGATAGGCCCAGGTTCAAACCCACCACCCTCAGTATATGGGGCCAGCATCCTACGCACTGAGCCACAGGCACCACCCTGAATCTCACTCTTGCTCAGACTGGTCTTGAACTCCTGAGCTCAACCAATTCACCCACCTTAGCCTCTCAGAGTGCTAGGATTATAGGTATGAGCCACCACTTCTGGCTGATTTCAGGTGATTTTTTAAAAAATAAAAAACACAGGGGTGTGTGAACCCCTAGAGAGTCTCTGGCTAGGGCTAATAAGCTCCTGAAATTATAGGCAGAGTGTTTTGTTTTTAAACTATATTGCAATATAATTCACATGCCATACAATTTGCTCTTTTAAAGTATGAATACAGGCTGAGTGCAGTGGCTCATGCCTGTAATCCTAGCACTCTGAGAGGCCAAGGAGGGAGGATCTCTTGAGGCCAGGAGTTTGAGACCAGCCTGAGCAAGAGCGAGATACCACCTCTACTAAAAATACAAAAACTAGCCAGGCATTGTGGTGGGCACCTGTAGTCCCACCTACTTGGGAGGCTGAGGCAAGAGGGTTGCTCAAGCCCAAGAGTTTGAGATGGCTATGAGCTATGACACCAGGGCACTCTACCCAGGGCACAGAGCGAGACTCCATCTCAAAAAAAGTAAATAAATAAACTAAAGTGTGTAATACAATGTTTTTTAGTATATTCACAGAGTTGTGTGTCTGTCACGACTTTCAATTTTAGAATATTTTCATACCCTAAATAGAAACCTACTTTCCTTAGCTTTCACTCCTCTAGCCTCCGATATTCCCTGTAGTGATTTTTATTTTACTTTCTTTTTACTCTTCTGTAGGATTTGAATCTCTTACAGCAACCATGTATTATTTATATTACTGGAGAGTAAAACAGTCAAGTTCTTTTGATTATGGAAGTAAATTGTTTAAAGCCCTTCCTTTTCCCTCTGTTTATAGGTGTTTTGTACTCCTTACTTAGCATAGGATTTTAGCCTGAGTGGTTAAATTCAAGTTCACTCTTGTGTGGACCCCTAGAGAATCCCTGGCTAGGGCTAATAAGCTCCTGAAATTATAGGCAGAGTGTTTATGTGTGTATGTGTGTGTGTATTTAAGAAGAGAATGGGATTTTTATAGTAGTCTATTTGGTTTCCATAGGAGACTACGGTTTGAAGTCCCTACACTTACTTGTCATGGTTGCAGGTTTCACAATCACTTTTTCTCTAAACCAGTGTTAGCCTGGAGCAGGTATCACAAAGACTTGCCTAATCACTTCATCAGGGTATCTGCTAGGCTTAATTAGGGAATCAAAGAGGAAAATTGAGAAAGAGTTTATCCCTTGCCTCAGTTACTGGCTGCTGCCCCAGGTAAGTCTCCTAGCCCACCACAGTTTTCTCAGGACACTGGAAGATCAACCTGTCTTACCAGAGCTTTAGGCTAAGTGACATCTGCCCTTGGGAGTCTTTGGCTGTCTCTGAACTAGTGAGAACCTGATGCCTCAGTCAGCTTTGGGGAGTCTGCAGCTTCTCTTTGCGTAGGCTTGAGGTGAAATGTCAGTAGAAAACTTGTGGAAGGTGGCGCCTGTGGCTCAAAGGAGTAAGGCACCATATGCCTTAGGCATAAACATATGCCAGAGGTATTGGGTTCAAACCCAGCTCTGGCGAAAAACTGCAAAAAAAAAAGAAAAAAAGAAAGAAAGAAAATTTGTGGAAAAAATGAACCTGCAGTTCAGATGGTCCTGCTCCTTCTGACAGGAGTACCTATTTTAGGGTTTAGAGGAGATGTAAAAAGTGATTTATTTTCTTACTGAGGTTCAGCTAATGGGGAACTACTTATAGTTTTATTGAATAGTGCATGCTCCACTTTTTCTTTTTACCAGTACATGCTTTCTTTAATAGCATAAAGAGAATTTGAGGCCACACAGAGACTCTGGGGGCCAAGGTAACTAGATCGCTTGAGGTCCAGAGTTTGAGACCAGCCTAAGCAAGAACAAGACCCCTGTCTTTCCTAAAAACAGAAAAAAGGGCAATGTTGCGGGTGCCTGTAGTCCCAGCTACTCACTTGGGAGTCTGAGACAAGAGGATTATTTGAGCCCAAGAGTTTGAAGTTGCTGTGAGCAATGATGCCATAACACTGTGCCCCAGAGTGACAGAGCAAGACTCTGTCTCTGAAAATAAAGAGGCTCGGCACCTGTGGCTCAAATGGTTAAGGCGCCAGCCACATACACCTGAGCTGGTGGGTTTGAGTCCCTACACTTACTCCTGGGCCCAAACAACAATGATGGCTGCAACCAAAAAATAGCCCGGCATTGTGGCGGGGCCTGTAGTCCCAGCTACTTGGGAGGTGGAGGCAGAAGAATCACTTGAGCCCAGGAATTGGAGGTTGCTGTGAGCTGTGATGCTATGGCACTCTACCCAGCTTGAGGCTCTGTCTCAAAAAAAAAAAAAAAAAAAAAAGAGGTAGGCAGCACCTGTGGCACATTAATTAGGGCACCGGCACTGTAAACAAAAGGTGGCGGGTTCAAACCCAGCCCTGGCCAAACTGCAACGAAAATAGCTAGGCATTGTGGCAGGTGCCTGTAGTCCCAGCTACTCAGGAGGCTGAGGCAAGAGAATCCCCTAAGCCCAAGAACTGGAGGTTGCTGTGAGCTGTGACTCCACAGTACTCTACTGAGGACGACAAAGTGAGACTCTGTCTCTTAAAAAAAAAAGAAGAGAGAGAATTTGACTGCTTTTCACTCTTTGAACACTACTTAAAGAGAATTAGATGAATAACATCTTGCCTCTTTATTTCTCACCCAAGATCAACTGAAATGTAAGTTTCTCTGACCTCCTGAGGGCAGTGATTACTTTCAAAGCAGCTCTAATTGCTATTTTCTTTTACATCTTTCATTCCTTCCTTATGTCTTTAGTCAGTGTTAGGGCAGCTTTGTTTTTACTTCTGTACATACAGCAGAAGCCTTGATCATCATGTGTTCTTGAGGCACAGTTCCCCTGACCTCTGCTCTCTTACACCTTACTCTCTAGAATCATCCACAGGTATTTGATAGAGCCAGCCCTGATGAAGCTGACTATAAGCTTTTCGGTGCTATTTTATTTTGTTTGTTTGGGGAGGGAACAGAATAAAAGATCTAGGAGGCTTGCCTCCAAAGCTGTTGTAGAGGGTCGCGCCTGTGGCTCAGTGAGTAGGGCGCCGGCCCCATATACCGAGGGTGGCGGGTTCAAACCCAGCCACAGCCAAACTGCACCAAAAAGCCGGTTGTTGTGGCAGGTGCCTGTAGTCCCAGCTACTGGGGAGGCTGAGGCAAGAGAATCTCTTAAGCCCAAGAGTTTGAGGTTGCTGTGAGATGTAACTCCACGGCATTCTACCGAAGGTGACATAGTGAGACCCTGTCTCCAAAAAAAACAAAAGCTATTGTAGAGTGGAGGTATTTGAGAGTCCCAACTTAAAATTGGCCAGTCTCAGCTCGTATTTGTAATCCTTAGCACTCACGGAGGCCTAAGTGGGAGAATCCCTTGAGCTCAAGAGTTTGAGACCAGCCTGAGTAAGAGCAAGACCCCACCACTAAAAATAGAAAAATCAGCTGGGCCTTGTGGTGAGTGCATACTGCTAGCTGCTCAGGGGCTGAGGCAGGAGGATGGCTTGAGCCCAGGAGGTTGAGGTTGCTATGAACTAGGCTAACAGAGTGAGACTCTGTCTCACTAAAAAAAAAAAAAAAAGCTGAAACATTAAAATCAAAATTTGTCACCTAGGCTAGAATGCAGTGGCATGATCATAACACACTATAACTTCCAACTGCTAGGCTCAAGCAATCCTCTGGCCTCAGCCTCCTTAAGTATAGGGGACTACAGGCATATGCTACTACACTCAGCAAACTTTTTTTCCATTCTTTAGTGGCGACCGGGTCTTGCTCTTGCTCAGGCTGGTCTTAAACTTTTGCAGTTCAAGCAGTCCACCCACCTGGGCCTCCCGGAGTGCTAGGATTACAGGCAAGAGATACTACAAGCCCAGCTCCATTTCCTTTTTTTGACTTTACTGGCATCACTAATGTTGGCAGGAGCTCAAGTTAGAATCATTCCTGAATTTCATCAACATTACTACCTCCCTTTTTTCACATGTTAAATAAAGTTAGGAACAAAGCAATATCAGCTAAGAACAAGGCAATCCCTATGAAGCCCAGCCAGATCCCGTGGAGGATCCTAGCTGTTCACATGGGATGCAGAGTGTAGATGCCTCTCTCCATGCTGACCTTGGAGTCCCTGAGAAAGGAAATGTAAGGTTTGCTAAGCTAGTAATTAATTTGCAAAGCTAGTAGTTAATTTCTCCTAGGCTGGTGGAGATTGCTGGCAGGTAGGCTGTGCTATAGCAGACTGGTTGGGCACGTAGGTTTGCAATTCTGCTCTGCCACATGACAGCTCTGTGATCTTGTGATTTTTCACCTCTCAGTTCCTCGATTTCTTCCTCAAGGAATATTAGTAGTACCTTCTTCAAACAATTGTTGGCAGCATTAAATGGATGAATTCATGTAAAGGGCTTAGGACATTTGAAATACATCAAATACTGCATATAGTATTTATATTTTTTATATTTATAAATATAAAATATAAAATATTTATTTATTTATAAATAAATATATGTTTTATATTTATACTGCCTTTGCTGTTATGTTTTCATTTATTAATAGTATTTCATGATCCAAATAGCTTCCAAAAAATATGGCTCTCAGTAAATATAGATTATTCATGTTTTTACCTTTTCTCCTCCAAAACGGGAATTAGAAAACAGTGTAACCAAATATGTTTGCATTTTCTTAGCATTCAAATGTATCATTTAGGTTCTGATTTAAAGAGATAAGTACTAGGTATGGTTCTTACAAATCCTCTGCTGTTAGCCATCATACCTCGTTAGTCTAACCCTGTTTTTTCTTCAGGCCTGGGTAACATTCACTCACCGTGAATCTTTATAAATTTGTTGGAACTTGTCCACTGTTAACACAACTTTGGAGCTTTAGAGAAACCAAACATCAAATTGGCATGCTAGATGTTATCGTTTACTCTAATTACAAAGAAAGCCCAGCTATTCAGTTGACTTCCCATACTTCCGTGATTTAATAACCAACTTTCCCAGTTTGTGTAACTTCCTGGATTCTTAGACCCAAAATTATTAGTTTCTATCATAATGAGAGGTAGAAGAGGTCTCAAATGTAACAACTGGAGTATCCTGCTAAAGTATAGTATTTCCTTCTCTTCAGAGTTCTTTATTTTTTATCATTGTGACTTAGAGCTGTGAGAAAAGACAACCACAGACTGGCGATTATATTTTCTCAATCACAAGGAAAATGTCTTTGTGCCTCTGCCTGACTGCTTCTCTTACCATGATTCATTATTCTTTGGAACTAGACTCTCTTCTACAAATTAATATAAATTTTTTATCTTCTTTCTAGTTTTTTAAAGCATTCTCTCTCTCACACACACATATATAAACATACACACACACACTTTTTTTTTTTTTTTTTTTTTATGAGACAGAGCCTCAAGCTGTCACCCTGGATAGAGTGCTATGGCATCACAGTTCACAGCAACCTCCAATTCCTGGGCTCAAGCAAGTCTCCTGCCTCTGCCTCCCAAGTAACTGGGACCACAGATACCCACCACAATGCCCAGCCATTTTTTGGTTACAGCCGTCATTGTTGCTGGACGGGCCCAGGCTGGATTCGAACCCGCCAGCTCAGGTGTACATGGCTGGCCCTTAGCCCATTGAGCCACAGGCGCCAAGCCACACACACCTTTTTAATGTAATTTCTTCTGGTAATTACTTCCTCATTTCTCAATAAAATGCTTACTCAGATGCTTCTTGATTTAAAAAATTTTGGAAGGGGCTCGGCACCTGTAGCACACTGATTACAGCACCAGCCACATACATCAAGGCTGATGGGTTTGAACCCAGCCCAGGCCAACTAAACAACAATGACAACTGCAACAAAGAATAGCCTGGCATTGTGGTGGGTCCCTGTAATTCCAGCTATTTGAGAGGCTGAGGCAAGAGAATCACTTAAGCCCAGGAATTTGAAGTTGATGTGAGCTGTGATGCTACAGCTCTACCCAGGGCAACATAGTGAGACTTTGTCTCAAAAAAATAAAATAAAAAATAGAGGCAAAAGGATCACTTGAGCCCAAGTGGGAGGTTGCTGTGAGCTGTGACACCATGACACTCTACCCAGGGCTACAGCTTGAGACTGTGTCTCAAAAAAAACCTTTTTTTTTGGAAGGCTGGACTCAGTGGCTCACACCTGTAATCCTAACACTCTGAAATGCCAAGGTGGATGGATTGCCTGAGCTCAGGAGTTTGAAGCCAGCCTGAACAAGAGTGAGACCCCCATCTCTACAAAAATAGCTGGGCATTGTGGCAGGCACCTGTAGTCCCAGCTACTTGGGAGGCTAAGGCAAGAGGATCATTTGAACCTAAGAGTTTGAGGTTGCTATGAGCTTTGACTCTACAGCACTCTACCAAAGACATCAAAGTGAGACTCTGTATCAAAAAAAATAAGTAACTTAGATAACTGCTAATCTACCTCTTCTCTGTGTAGATTTGCCTATTCTGGACATTTCATGTAAATGGAATTATAATATATAATATGTGGTTTTTGTGTTTCTAATAGTTTTGTTGCCAGAATTACCTAATTACCAGAATTAGGTTTGAGTGAGTAGGTGGTTTTCCAGGTTGATGCGGGTATTTGGAGAGGTTATTATCTGCCTTAGGAAATGAGGCAGGTTAGTTTTGAAGTGAGGATGACTTTGGAGATTCCTGGCGTATAGTCAGTCAGCAGTTGGACTGTCTTTCCCATAATGCAAGTGCACTACGTAAAGGGAGACGACACCTCAGCTGCTGATGGTCTGCAAATTACTGCACAGTGTGCAGAGGATCATCTGAAAGTCAACACTGTTTTGATGAAAGTATGTGTCTAGCTTTATAATGAAAGTATGTGGGGAGAAGAAAAAAAGTTATTTTACAAAGTTGTCTCTGCTTTCTTCTTTTTAAAAAATATATTATTATTGTTGTTTGTTTGTTTTTGAAACAGAGTCTCACTCTGTTGCTGTGGGTACAGTACCCTGGCATCATAGCTCAGAGCAACCTCAAACTTGTGGGCGCAAGTGATCCTTTTGCCTCAGCCTCCCAAGTAGCTGAGACTACAGGCATACAACACTATGCTTGGCTAGTTTTTTTCCATTTTTAGTAGAGATGGGGTCTCACTCTTGCTTAGACTGGTTTCAAATTGCTGATCTCACGCAATCCACCTGCTTCAACATCCCAGAGTGCTAGGATTACAGGCATGTGCCACCATGCCCGGCCTTGTCTCTGCTTTCTTATGTGATGTTCTTTTAGTATTATTTTTAAATTGCACTAACTTTTCTATATATCCCAAAACACAGGTCAGAAGGCTTTTGTGAACTCCTGCCAGCTTGCATTCACTTTCACCTTCTACCTATCTCATCTGTTACACCATATCCTGAGAGGTATAGTTAGTTAACTTCCTATGATCAAAGTAGAAGGAAGGCTCTCTCATATCATCATCTTGTTCTTATTGCCAAATTGATGTGTCATGTTTTCTTGAAGCCTGTTCAGGCCTAGAAATTACCCTATTTTCTTTTCTTTTCTTTCTTTTTTTTTTTTTTGGTTTGTCGAGACAGAGTCTCACTCACAGTCACCCTGGGTTGAATGCTGTGGTGTCATAGCTCACAGCAACCTCAAACTCTTAGGGTCAGGCTATCCTCTTGCCTCAGCTTCCTGCCACAATACCTGACTAATTTTTCTATTTGTAGAGACAGGGTCTCGCCTTGCTCAGGCTGGTCTCAAACTCCTAAGCCCAAGCAATCTTCCTGCCTGGGCCTCCCAGAGTACTAAGATTGTAGGTATGAGCCACTGCACCAGCCTACCTCATTTTCAAATCACAAAAGAATAATCAAGTGAGGGGCCAAGGGTCACTTAAAGGTTATAGCCATGCTTCCTCAATGTGTCAACATTTAGAAAACTTTTAAAATAAAACACTTTTTTGAAACAGTTTCATAGTGTAGCCCTCAGTAGAGTGCTGTGGCATCACAGCTCACAGCAACCTCAAACTCTTAGGCTTAAGCAATTCTCTTACCTCAACCTCCCAAATGGCTGGGGCTACAGGTGCCCACCACGATGCCCGGCTATTTTTTGGCCCAAACCCTCCAGCTTCAGTGTATGTGGCCTTGCGCACACACTGTAACCACTGTGCTACAGGTGCCAAGCCTAAAAGAAGCCACTTTAAACAGCCACACAAAACTCATCCCTTTAATTTTTTTTTCTTTCTTTCTTTTTTTTTTTTTTTTTGTAGAGACAGAGTCTCACTTTATTGCCCTTGGTAGAGTGCTGTGGCATCACACAGCTCACAGCAACCTCCAACTCCTAGGCTTAAGCAATTCTCTTGCCTCGGCCTCCCAAGTAGCTGGGACTACAGGCTCCTGCCACAATGCCCGGCTATTTTTTTGTTGTTGCAGTTCGGCCGGGGTTGGGTTTGAATCTGCCACTGTCGGTATAAGGGACTGGTGCCTTACTGACTGAGCCACAGGCACCGCCCATCATCCCTTTAATTTTTAAAAACCATATGATCCTCCTCACTGCTTGGCGAGTAAAGAGGAATCTGCCCTTCTCCTCCAGGGATTTGTGAATTTATAGGTGGCAACTGTATCCTAGAAGATAAAACTCAAATAGTCAGATGGCCACTTCTCAGCAGTCAGGGAGCATCTCAGCAGGAAGGCAAACAATACCTTTACAACTGGACAGTTCCTTGCCTATGAGAAGTAAGGAAACTTGTACTTTGCTATTGGCAGCATTTTTTCTGGCCCTGGTAGAGTTTAAACATTGAGATTATAGGAAAAGAAAAAAAAAATCTGAAAAGATTTGTTTAATCTGAAAAAAGGTATGTTAGAATTTCTTTGGTTGAAAAAATTCAAAGCGGTGGCCAGCATGGTGACTCACACCGGTAATCCTAGCACTCTGGGAGGCTGAGGCGGGTTGATTGGTTGAGCTCAAGAGTTTGAGACCAGGCTGAGCAAGAGCGAGACCCCATCTCTATTAAAAAAAATTAACCAGGCATTGTGGTGGGTGCCTGTAATCCCAGCTACTTGGGAGGCTGAAGCAAGAGGATCACTGGAGCCTTAAGAGTTTGAGGTTGCTGTGAACTATGATGCCACGGTGCTCTCCGAGAGTGCCCCCTGCAAAAAAAATTCAAGGTGGTGTAAGCATAAAAGGATAGTTATTGACTTGTGTGTCAAGACAATCTAGTGGTTAGCTGGATCCAAGGGCTCAAAGGATGTGGTCAGTTCTCTCTCTTCTCTCAGCTTGATTCTCCTGTGTTGGTGCCATTCTTGGGCAAGCTTTTTTCCACATGGTGGCCACTGGAAGCTCCAGGTTAATATCTCTGGTGGGGATAAGATGAAATATCCTAATTGGCTAGCCTAGGATCTAAGTTTACACCTGGAGGGAGAGAAAGTGGACAGTTAGCTCACTCAAACCATATAGACTGAGAGTGGGGAAGGGATATTCTCCAAAGAAACACCGAAGTGTTGCTTTCAGAAGAGTCAATGTTGTATGCAACTACACATCTGTCCACTAGAGAGAGGAAGTCAAGAGCTCATTTGGCTAAATGTGTTGATAGAACTAATAACTGTTTTCTGCGCAGGATTAATAGGAATAAACAACAGTAGCAGGGACTTAGGTAATAGATGGATTTCAGAAAAGCTAGGTATAGGCTCAACACCTGTAGCTCAGTAGCTAGAGCGCCAGCCACATACACCAGGGCTGGCAGGTTCAAAACCAGCCTGGGCCCGCAAAACAACAATAACAACTACAACAACAACAAAAATAGCTGGGCACTGTGTCAAGCACCCACAGCTACTTGGGAGCCAGAGGCAAGAGTTTGAGGTTGCTGTGAGCTGTGACACCACAGCAATCTACCAAGGGTCACATAATGAGACTCTGTTTCAAAAAAAAAAAAAAAAAGAAAGAAAGAAAAGAAAAGCTAGGTATAGGCCAGGTATGGTTGCCTGACACCTGTAATCCTAGCCATTTGGGAGGCTGAAGTGGGAGGATCATTTGGGGCCAGGAGTTCAAGACCAGACTAGGCAACATAGCAAGACTCTGTCTATGTATATTTTTTTAAAGGCTGGGTAGGGTAGCTCACAACTGTAATCTTAGCACTTAGGAGCCAAGGCGGGTGGATTGCCTGAGCTCACGGGTTCAAGACCTGCCTAAGCCGGAGCAATATCTCATCTCTAAAGAGAGTAGCCAAGCATTGTGGCAGGCACCTGTAGTTCCAGCTACTCGGGAGGCTAAGGCAAGAGAATTGCTTGAGCCCAAGAATTTGAGATTGCTGTGAGCTGCGACACCACAGCACTCTCCCAAGGGCGAAAAAGTGAGACTCTGTCTCAAAAAAAGGAAGAAGAGAGGGAGGTAGGAGGAAGGGAAGGAAGGAAGGAAGGAAAGAAAAAAAAGGGGGGGCCAGGTGCAGTGGCTCAAGCCTGTAATGCTAGCTCTCTGAGAGGCCAAAGCAGGTGGATTGCCTGAGCTCAGGAGTTCAAGACCAGCCTGAGCAATAGAGAGACCCCAGCCCTAAAAAATATAGCTAGGCATTGTTGCGGGTACCTATAGTCCCAGCCACTGAGACTGAGGCAAGAGGATGGCCTGATTCCGAGAGTTTGAGGTTGCTATGAACTATGGCACCACTGTACTTGACCCCAGGGCAAATGAATGAGACTCTGTCAAAAAAAAAAAAAAAGGTTGAGCTTGGGGGCACATATCTGTAGTCTCTGCTACTTGGCTGAGGTTGTAGGATTGCTTGAGCCTAAGAGTTCAAGGTTACAGTGAGCTGTGATCATGCCATGGCACTGCAGCCTAGGTGACAGAGTGAGACCCTATCTTAAAAAAAGAAAGAGAGAGAAAGAAAGGGCCGGGTCCGGTGGCTCACACCTATAATCCTTGCACTCTGGGAGGCCAAGGCTGGTGGGTCGCCTGAGCTCACAGATTCAGGACCAGCCTGGGCAACCGTGAGACCCCCACCTCTACAAAAAAATAGCCAGGCATTGTGGGGGGCACCTGTAGTCCCAGCTACTCTGAAGGCTGAGGCAAGAGAATCACTTGAGCCCTAGAGTTTGAGGTTACTGTGAGCTGTGACGCAACAGCACTCCCAAGGGTGATAAAGTGAGACTGTGTCTCAAAAAAGAGAGAGAGAGAAAAAAAGAAAAGCTACATGAGATTTATAAAGCAATTCCCATTTTCTCACTATTTTCCACTATATAAAGTCATAACTACATTCACAAAAGGAGATAAATGGACCAGATTCCTGAAATTCTGATGGAAAAGTGGTTATGATGCTGCAGAGCTCTAATATGTACCAGGCCTTGTAGTGTGTCATTAACACAACACGTGCCAGAACTGCAGTCACCACTACCAATTCACTTTTCTTTTGGGACTCTTTTAGAACATGGAAGCTGTTTTCTTTACTTTCTCTCCCTTAGTAGACAATTCATTTGCCCTTTTGTGAAGCCACAGCTACCCTTTAGACTTCCAAGGGCTTCTCATCATTTTACACTAGAGCAAACTACAACACAATGTCATGTTTTGCCAACAGGATTCTGCCACAACTTGAAACTCTGTTAAGAAGGAACTTCCCTTTGTATATAATTGGAGCCCATATCCAGGGAGGCATGGCATAGGACCACATGCAGAGAAGCACCAGGCTCTTTGGAAGCAAAGAAACGGTGGGGGTGGGGAGGGCAGGAAAGACGATGGGCAGACAGGTGCAGCCCTCAGCAGGTGCGCTGCCTTCACAGCTCACCAGATGCGGCAGATAAGGAGCCGACTGAGGGGACAGTGTGTATATGATTTATAAGAGAATGGAATCACAACCTGAGACACAGGAAACAGTATGTAGACTTCACCTGCAAGGTTGTCAGTTTAAACAGGAGAATGGTAAACTCAGATGAAAGATAATTATAGATTTCTCAAGTATCTATATTACTCCCTCCCCCTCCTCTGTTTCTTTCTTTGTGAAATTTATATCCAGACTGTATCTTTACCCTTTATAGTCATGCATTCATTCATTTAACAAGTAATTATTGAGCACCTGCCATGTGCTGGCATTCTTATAGGCATTGGAGATATAGCAGGGAACAAAATGAAATCCTTGACTCGGTAGAGTTCACATTCCAAGCAGGAAAGCAGGCAATAAATAGGAAAATACATTGCACATCACGTAGTACTAAGTGCTAAGAAGAAAAATGAAGCAGGGTGAGAGCAATAAAGAGTGGTAAGGAAGGAGGGTACCCTTTACGTGCAATAGCTGTGATCTGTGAACAGAGTGTTATGTTGGGGGATTGGGAACAGACCTACCCAGAGCAGGAGCAGCAGCCAGGCAGAGGGGAAGGAAGGCAGCGCCAGGAGCAGCTCACTGTCTCCTGGAGACCAGGGAGGCTGCCAGAGCTGCTGGAGAGAGGGAGAGAACAAGGGCAGATGGGGGATGGGAGCCACTCATTCTGGGGAGAAAGGGCGTCACTGAGGGGTTTGGGCAGAAGAATGAAGGGGCCTGACTTGTGATTTCAACTACATAGTTCCAGCTACAATGGGGAAAAAGGGTAGAAGCCGGGAAACCAATTAGGTAATTACTGGGAAAATCCTGACCAGAGATAATAGAACAGGACATTTGAGATAGAGGTGGTAAGAAGCATTCTCATCCTGGATACAATTCTGGAATCCCTATTTCCTTCATTATTTTGTTTCATTTTGTTTTTTCTTTTTCTTCACTGTTCTTTAAAGTATGCAACCTTTTTCTCCCCCTTGAATAATAAAATTTGTATTTCTGCAGTGTCGAGACCAGGAGCTTTGTTCTGGTTCTATCTTGGGTCATATCTAAAGCTTCCTCAATACAGGGCTTGGCTCAGATCATGACAAGATGTTGCAGGTTACACATTTAGAAGGTGCTAGCATGGGCAACGGACAAGGGATCAGAGGTCCTAAGAAAGGGACTCAAGGTCAGGATCCTCCCTAGTTCAGTCCATCAGGGACTCAGCCATAAACTTAGGTCTAGTATTGATCATGCCCAGAATGCTCTGAAAACCTTGTGGAAATGGCTCTCATCGTAGGCAGTTTTATGGAGAAAAATTAAAATTACGCTGGCACAGAGAACTACTGTAAAGGCCATAGGCACTGCTTGGCTTCAGCAGTATTGTCCCTGCTGACAGGAACAAACTGAGAGTCCCAGAATCGGGAGAGCCCCTAAAGGGCCTTCCACACAGTCTTTTCCTGCTGTTGAGTAAATCCCTGCTGTGATATGTAAGATTATTTGGCCTCTGCTACAAGGTCTATAATCCATGGATCAATAGAAAGTCAGTGCTGGGAGTGACCCTAGAGAACATATTGGGCTGGGACTGGAAAAAACCAGGAGTCTCAACTCCCAGGCCCCTCATTCTTTCCAGTCCATATGTTGTCTCTCCAAGTAAAGGGCAGCCCTTGCTGGTAGAATTCCAGAGGTAGGCCTAAATGTTTCTGTGTTCACCCCACCACAGGATGTCTGGGTTTATTTGCCTTTCAATCCTAATCAGTACTGAATCCTTTCTTTTTGTTTTCAACCCAGGGGTTGCCCTGCTCTCAGATGTGTATCCTGAGAAAATCTTGCCAGAGCTGTTGGCTCAGTATGACAATGGCAAAGACAAGCACACGCCAGAGACCAGAATGAAAGTTGGGGAAGTCCTGATGCGCATTGTCAGGGCATTAGGTGAGTTTTCTTGTTCCATCCATTTGGATCAGGGTGGAGAAGCAGTGTGTGTATCTGGAGATTTGTTACTCTAGCATGATGAGGGCAGTTTAGGGGTTGAGATGATCTAGTCCCTGTTTAGAAATTTAGCAAATATCCAGACACCCACTAAGAGATTAGCAGCAACAGTGTTCATTTTTCTACAAGTGCTTAGTTTCCTCCCCCTGGGGTTATGTTGGGCCTTGATTTTCAGTGGAGCTGGAATGAGAAGTTTCACACTTTTGAGAGCAGGAAAAATGAAAAGAAAAGGGACGTCAAGAGAAGGAAGTGCTCTCACTCCCCTTGAATGTCTACTGTGTGCTGAATTGTTAACATATGTAATCTCATCTAACCTTCAGCAAATCCTATAAAGAAGCCATTGTTAGACCTACTTTATAGATAAGGAAACTGTGGCTCAGCAGTTTGCCCAAGACTCATTCAGTTGGTAAAGTAGTAGTGTTAGGAAGTGAACCATCAACTTGAAGGAAGTTGCTCTCAGCTGTATAAACTGAGAGTAGTTAAGAGATAGGCTCTAGACCAGGGATTTTCAACTGGTGTACCATGAGAGGATCTTAGCTGTGCTGCAAAATTTTTAAAGATCATTAATTAAATTATTTTTGAAAGAAGTTCAAAGCACAGTAAGTATATTCTTTTTTTTACCTTTTTTTTTTTTGGATCAACGTAATTTAAGTGTGCTGTATAAGTTTAACTATAGGTTCTAATGTCCCATGAGATAAAAAAAAAAAAAGGTTGAATAACTGCTGTAAACTTTAATTACCTGAGTTCAAATCCTAAACTGCTTTTTTTTTTTTTTGAGACAGAATCTCATTTTGACACACTTGGTAGAGTACCATAGCATCATAGCTCACAGCAACCTTTCAGTCTTGGACTCAGTGATCCCCTTGCCTCAGCCTCCCAAGTAGCTGGGACTATAGGCATCCACCATAATGCCCAGCTATTTTTTTTTTTTTTGAAGCGGAGTCTCATTATGTCGCCCTTGGTAGAGGACTGTGGTGTCACAGCTCAAAGCAACCTCAAACTCTTGGGCTTAAGTGATTCTTTTGCCTCAGCCTCCCAAGTAGCTGGGACTACAGGCCCCCACCACAATGCCTGGCTGTTTTTTTGGTTGTAGTTGTCATTGTTGTTTGGCAGGCCCGGGCTGGATTCGAACCCGCCAATATCAGTGTATGTGGCTGATGCCCTAGCTGCTGAGCTACAGGTGCCGAGCCTGCCTGGCTGTTTTTTAGAGATGGGATCTTGCTCTTGCTCAAGCTGGTCTTGAACTCCTGAGCTCAAACAATCAACCCGCCTCAGTCTCCCAGAGTTCTAGGATTATAGGTGTGTGCTACCACACCTGGCCTCTGAACTGCTTCTTAATTGCCTCTGATCAGCAGAATGTTTCTTAACCTCTGGATGCCTCAGTATCCTTGTATAAAATGAAGATATGAATAGCACTATTAATAGGCCTATTGTAAGGATTAAATAATACTTAGAATAGTGTTTGGTGCATAATAAGGGCTCAATACATTTTTGTTTTTGCCTAAGTGAAAAAGAAAAATTTTAAGAAAAACTGTTTTTTTATTTTTTTATTTTAGAAAAACTGTTAAAGATTAAAAATTAAAGAAAATAAATACTTAATTATTTACTATTTATTGAGTGCCCATATGGAGCTAGGTGGGATACTGAGGAATATTGACTAAGAAAGTAATTATTTATTCTAAAAGAGGTTAAATTAAGATGAGTTAATTAATTTATCTATAAGCCAATAAGTACCCTTTGGATATTTTTATTTTTGGCCATATAACATAGATTAGTTTCTTAAATTTGTGTAGAATTGAGAGATTAGTTTCTTAAATTTGTGTTCCATAGTCTTTTTTTTTTTTTTGAGACAGAGCCTCAAGCTGTCACCCTGGATAGAGTGCTGTGGCTCCATAGCTCACAGCAACCTCCAATTCCTGGGCTCAAGCGAGTCTCCTGCCTCTGCCTCCCAAGTAGCTGGGACTACAGGCGCCCACCACAACGCCCGGCTATTTTTCGGTTGCAGCTGTCATTGTTGTTCTGTGGGCCCAGGCTGGATTCAAACCCGCCAGCTCAGGTGTACGTGGCTTGTGCTTTAGCCCGTTGAGCCACAGGCGCCGAGCCAAAACTTGTAAATTTTACTCCTTACTCACTAGGGAATGATTTTGGAGAAAAAACTAGCTTTTTATCACTTGTATCAAGAGATCATATTGAATTCTTTTTTCACCATTATTTCTAAGGATTTATAGAAATACTGTGGAGCCATGTACTATTTCTATGGACATGGCCCTCAATTTTCCCAATTTCGGGGCCACTGTTCTGGCTAAAGATGATAGCTTAAGTCCTTTTATCAGTGAAAGGAGAATTTCATCAAAGTGAAATTAAAAAAACATTTTTTTCTACTTTTTGAAGAAAGATGAACTTCCCAAATTTGCTTTAATCCTGAATTTGGGTCTAAAACATACCAGACAACCATTATAAGAACTTGTCCTCTCATAGTTGGTATGAATGTCAGCTTAATGTATCGCAAGATGGAGTACATCTGTCTTCTTTATATGTGCCATTGGGATTGTCGGAACTGAGGAGCAGTATCAACCTTAAATAGACAACGTCGATATAGCATGTGTTTTCTCCGCTTCCTCCAGTAGACCTGTGCCCCTGGGATGAAGAAGGTGACAGTGTATGTTTCAGTCTTCACTGACTAGTCTTCTCACTGTCTGGGGTGAGAGAAGAGGGGGGATGAAGTGCTAGGTTGAGTAGGAGAGAGGACTTACTCCTTCTTACATATTCTAATAGCCCAATTTCCAGGTGCAAACACTGTTCTGACTTCTTATCATCATCAATTTATTTTGATTATTCTTGAATGTCATTTTAATGGAATTAAATTGCCATGTTTCTAGTAAGCTAAGAGATCTGAGCACTTGGATAGACTCAGGGCACATTTGAGGAGGAACATGTCATGCTGTATACATCCTGTTGCTGAGCTACTATTCCCACCAAGCTATATGGCTCTTTATGTATCTACTAGACTAATATATAGAAACTTCTAGTAAACCATGAAGTTTCCTTTTGTGTGTGTGTGTGTGTGTGTGTGTGTGTCTGTTTGGAAGTTTTTGGCTGGGGCTGGGGGTTCACCACTATGCCCAGCCACCCTTTTTATTTTTTGTAGAGATGGGTCTCACTCTTGCTCAGGCTGGTCTTAAACTCCTGTCCTTAAGTGATCCTCCTGCCTCAGCCTCTCAAAGCTCTTGGATTACAGGTGTGAGCCACTATTCCCACCAAGCTGTATGGCTCTTTATGTATCTACCAGACTAATATATAGAAACTTCTAGTAAACCATGAAGTTTCCTTTTGTGTGTGGGTGTATGTGTGTGTGTCTGTTTGGAAGTTTTTGGCTGGGGCTGGATTTGAACCCACCACCTCTGGCATACGGGGCCGGTGCCCTATTCCGTTGAGCCACAGGTGCCGCCCTTTTGTCCCTTCCTAATGTATTGCTGTCTCAAAAGCAAACACTGTTCTGACTTCTTATCATCATCAATTTATTTTGATTATTCTTGAACGTCATTTTAATGGAATTAAATTGCCATGTTTCTAGTAAGCTAAGAGATCTGAGCACTTGGATAGACTCAGGGCACATTTGAGGAGGAACATGTCATGCTGTATACATCCCGTTGCCTCCCGTAAGGAGGCACGTGGTGATAATTGGCATTGTTTCCAGTAGGATACTTCATTAGAACCTTCATCCTGCAGGTTTTAAGTAACCATTAATTATCCTTTCCTAGCTTCTCTATGTGACTTTTTATAGGTTCGGAATCTGACGTACAGAAGAGTCACTAACTTTCCTAATGTAACATCACTAATTAATGATGGATCCAGAATTCAACCCAGGCAATCTGACTCCAGAGACATTCTCTTATCCAATACCTATATTACATCCTAAACATTTTTCTTTAATTAATTAATTAATTTATTTATTTATTTATTTTGAAACAGAGCCTCAAGCTTTCACCCTGGATAGAGTGCCGTGGCATTACAGCTCACAGCAACCTCCAATTCCTGGGCTCAAGCGAGTCTCTTGCCTCTGCCTCCCAAGCAGCTGGGACTACAGGCGCCCGCCACAACACCCGGCCATTTTTTGGTTGCAGCCGTCATTGTTGTTTGGCGGGCCCAGGATGGATTTGAACCCGCCAGCTGACGTGTACGTGGCTGGCGCATTAACCTGTTGAGCCACAGGCGCCAAGCCCCATCCTAAACAATTTTTTTTTTTTGGTGGAGACAGAATCTCACTATATTGCCCTTTGGTAGAGCGCTATGGCATTACAGCTCACAGCAACCTCCTACTCCTGCGCTTAGGTGATTCTCTTGCCTCAGCCTCCTGAGTAGCTGGGACTGGACCATGGCGCCTGGCTAATTTTTGATGCAGTTCAGCCGAGGCCAGGTTTGAACCTGCCACCCTGGGTATATGGGGCCAGTGCCCTACTCACTGAGCCACAGGCACCACCCCCATCTTAAACATTTTTTCATGTCATTAAGCATCCTTTTTTCCATGAATATTTTTTACATCCTTTATACCTTTTAATGATTGTATATTATTTTATCATAATTTTTTTCAAATAACCAACTATATGTGTATGAATTACCTGTTCTAGTCTTTTGTCCATTTTTTCATTGGGGTATTGATATTGTTATTTGCTTAACATATTTAAATATCTTGAACCATTGACACTTAATTTTGTAAATATTTTGTTCAACTTGTTGCTTATCTTTTATTCATATTTCTGTTTCATTTTATTTTAGAAATGTAGTTTTTTATTGTAGGTTATTCTATCTTTTCCTTTCTGCTTTCTCTCTTCCATAGAAGGCTTTCCGAACTATGACTATATAAGTATGTATCTGTCTGTCTATATATCTATATATTTGTTTGTTTGTTTGTTTGAGATGAGGTCTCACTAAGTTACCCAGGCTAGACTTGAACTTCTGAGCTCAAGCAATTCTCCTACGTTAGCCTTCCAAGTAGTTGGGATTCCAAGGTGCATTGCACTTCAGCCAACTTAACATATATATATATATATATTTCTTTTTTTTTTTCTTTTTTTTTTGTAGAGACAGTTTCACTTTATCAACCTGGGTAGAGTGCCGTGGCATCACACAGCTCACAGTAACCTCCAACTCCTGGGCTTAGGTGATCTCTTGCCTCAGCCTCCCAAGTAGCTGGGACTACAGGTGCCTGCCACAATGCCCAGCTATTTTTCTGGGTTTTCTTGCAGTTCGGCCGAGGCCAGGTTTGAACCCGCCACCTTCAGTATATGGCCAGCGCCCTACTGGCCCTAGGGTGCTGCCCTTTATCTCTGCTTTCAATGTTTAAAATATTGTGGAGGCTCAGCATGTGGGTAGGGCACCAGCCACACACACCGGGGCTGGCGGCTCCAAACCCAGCCCTGGGCTGCTAAACAACAATGACAACTATAACAAAAAAAATAGCTGTGCATTGTAATGGACGCCTGTAGTCCCAGCTACTTGGGAGGCTGAGGCAAAAGAGGGAGGCTTAAGACCAAGAGTTTGCGGTTGCTGTGAGCTGTGATGCCACAGCACCTCAACTTCCCAAAGTGCTGGGATTACTGGTGTGAGCTACCAGGTCTACCAAAGGCTACATAGTAAGACTCTGTCTCAAAAAAAAAATTAAAGAAAATAAAATATTGTGGAAGGATTTTGGTTTAGTCTCTTTTATTTAAGGAGTGATTTAGGGTTTTTTGTGCTTCTAGGAATTTAATCTTAACACATTGTTAAATAACCAATCATTCCTAATGTTTTTCCATCTGTTTCCTCTTACATGGTCCAATATCAATGTTGACAATAACATTAGACTGTTATATGTCCATATAACTGGACTGTGTTATGTCGTTATTTTTTTTTTTTTTTGAGACAGAGCCTCAAGCTATCACCCTGGATAGAGTGCCATGGCATCACAGCTCACAGCAACCTCCAATTCCTGGGCTCAAGCGCAGTCTCTTGCCTCTGCCTCCCAAGTAGCTGGGACCACAGGCGCCCGCCTCAACGTCCGGCCATTTTTTGGTTGCAGCCATCATTGTTGTTTGGCAGCCCGGCTGGATTCGAACCCGCCAGCTCAGGTGTACGTGGCTGGCGCCTTAGCCCACTGAGCCACAGGCACCGAGCCATGTCGTTATATTTTTAAAAGCTTCTTTAAAGATATAACATATTTACTCTTTAGTAATACTTTCCTAATAGTACTGTGCACAAAATATTGAATTGGTAATCGGGATATTACTTGGTAAGTAGGATTCAAACAAAGGGGAATAAATAAATAAATAAATAAATCCATGGGACTATATCCTTGTACGATTGCCTAGACAATTGGCTCGTGGCCTATGCTCAGTGGTTAGGGCACTGGCCACTTACACTGGCTGACAGGTTCAAACCTGGCCTGGGCCTGCTAAATAACAATGACAACTACAACAACAACAAAAAGCCAAGTGTTGTGGCAGGCACCTACAGTCTCAGCTACTTGGGAGTCTGAGGCAAGAGCATCACTTAAGCCCAAGAGTTTGAGGTTGCTGTGAACTGTGATGCCACAGCACTCTACCGAGGGCAACATAATAAAACTCTGACTCAAAAAAAAATTTGCCTAGAAAATTAATCTAATCTTTCATAAACTGACTACACTCCTCCTTTCTCATATATGCAATAAAGGTTGAGTATCCCTAATCCAAAAATTTGAAATTCAGAATGCTCCAAAATTCAAAAACAAATTTTTTTTTCTGAGACAGAGTCTCAAGCTGATACCCTGGGTAGAATGCCATGGTGTCATAGCTCACTTCAACCTCCAACTCTTGGGCTCAAGTGATCTTCCCTCTGTTTTTCTGTTTTGGCACTCTTGCTCAGGCTGGTCTTGAACTCCTAAGCTTGAGCAATCCACCCGCCTTGGCCTCCCGGAGTGCTTAGGATTACAGGCATGAGCCACTATGCCCAGCCCAAAATTTAAAAAAAAAAAATTTTTTTTTATTAAATCATAGCTGTGTACATTAGTGCAATCATGGGGTACAATGTGTTGGCTTCATATACAATCTGAAATATTTTCATCCAACTCTTGGACATAACCTTCATGGGATTTTCTCGTTTATTGTATGAAAACATTTGTATTCTACATTTAGTAGGTTTCACCTGTACCCTTCTAAGATGCACCTTAAGTGTGATCCCGCCATTTACCCTCTCTCCACCCACCCACAAAATTCACAATTTTTGAGCCACTTTCAAGCTCACTATTTTGGTTGACAGGATTCAGCTATTCGCAAGTTGTCAAACTGAAGCCCTCATTTCCCTGCTCACTATTGACCAGTGGCCACCCTTAATTCCTTGCCACATGGGCATCTCCATGTGGCAGCTCACAACAGCTAACTTCCACGACAGTGATCCAGCAAGAAAGCAAGAGATGGCAAGCAAGATGCAAGCCTTAGTGATTTTGAAATCTAATTTCAAAACTGACTCTCCATTACTTTTTTTGTATTCTTTTTGTTAGAAGTGCATCATTAGGTTCAGCTTCCAATCAAGGAGGGGAAATTGTACAAGGCATGAATACCAGGAGCTGGGGATCATTGGGGGCCATTTTAGAGGATTCCTATGTTGCCCAGGCTGGCCTTGAACTCCTGGGCTCAAGCAATCCTTCCACCTTAACCTTCCAAATAATTGGGACTACAGATACACGCCACCATCCTGCGTTTATGTATTTTCTATTATATATATATAATTGGGGGGGCTAATATATTTTTTATTTTTAGTTTTTATTTTTTTGTAGAGACAGAGTGTCACTTTATCGCTCTCGGTAGAGTGCCATGGCATCACACAGCTCACAGCAACCTCCAACTCCTGGGCTTAGGCAATTCTCTTGCCTCAGCCTCCCGAGTAGCTGGGACTACAGGCGCCCACCACAACACCCAGCTAGTTTTCTGTTTGCAGTTCAGCTGAGGCCGGGTTTGAATCCGCTACCTTCAGTATATGGGGCCGGCGCCCTACTCAATGAGCCACAGGCGCCGCCCTATATTTTTTATTTTTTTGTAGAGACAAGGTCTCACTATGTTACCCAAGCTGGTCTCATTAAACTTCTCGCCTCAAGTAATCCTCCTGCCTCAACCTCTCAAAGTGCTGGGATTACTGGTGTGATCTACCAGGTCCAGCTTATGTTGACTTTAAATGGGAGCCATTGAAAGACTTTAAGGAGGAGAGGATTAATCATAATTATATTTTAGCAAAATCATTTTGGTCACTCTGTGAAGGATGACTTAGAATGGATAAGACTTGAAGTAGAGAGACCTGTTAGGATGTCATTGGCCAGTAGATGACAGTGGATCTTGAATGAAGGGTTACTTGTGAGAATGCAGGAAAAAAGATGTCCCCAGATAGGAAAGAAAGTGTGAGAATTAAACAGAAGTGGGATGCATGTGGTGAAGATGGAGAACTGAGACTTAACCTGTCTCCCTGAGAGATTGTGTTGGCTTCCTTGGGGAAGTACAGCTAATTGGGGGTAGGGAGGAAGGTTCCACAGAGAGCCTTGAGAAGAGTCTGACTTGACACAGTGGATATTTGGGAATCACCATAGATTCCTAGGAAAAGCAGAATGATGAAAGAGGTGTAGGTGTGTGGTTGGCAGGGGCACAAAAGATGCTGAAGAAAGGAAAGCCTGGAGCCAGAGAGATAGTAGGAGTGGTTGTGGTATTCCTTGTACAAAGAGGAACACTTTGATTAGAAGATAGTCTGTGAGAATGGTGAGGAAAGGCACATATAGGAAATTCAGGGGAAGAAAGGAGAGGCTGTCATTTTTTTAAATATTTCATGGAGATGGAAGTATAATCTACCCAGCAATTACTATTTTCATAGAACTATTGAGAGGCTCAATCAGAGGCTCTATAAGAGGTATTGCACTGTGACCCCACATTCCTCACTTCCCGAATTTCGATCTTGACTTAACATTTAGTAGCGTGAACAAATATAACCTTTCTGTTCCAAGTAGGGATAATTATAGTAACTACCTGATAGGGTGGTTATGAAATTAAATAAGATAATGTATGCAAAATGTTCAGAACCAGTACCTTTCATGGTAACGAGTGAACTAATGTTGGCTGCTATTATTTTCTTGTTATTTGTGGGTGAGTACATCATATTCCTTCATTTTTCCCAAGGTAAAAGCCAAACCTAGCAACTAGCCCTTCAGTCCAGTAAAATGTCCAATAATCCCATCCTACTCTAGGATAAAAATCCAAGTACATACATGTTTCTTTGACAGCCTTTCATTGTTTGCTTTTCAGTGGAGTTTTTTGTTTGTTTGTTTGTTTGTTTTTGTTTTTTGATACAGAGTCTCACTTTGTCACTCTAGGTAGAGTACCATGGCATCATAGCTCACAGCAACTTCCAACTCTTGGGCTCAAGCGATTCTCTTTTTTTTTTGAGACAGAGCCTCAAGCTGTCACCCTGAATAGAGTGCTGTGGCATCACAGCTCACAGCAACCTCCAATTCCTGGGCTCAAGCGAATCTCCTGCCTCTGCCTCCCAAGTAGCTGGGACTACAGGCACCCTCCACAACGCCCGGCCACTTTTTGGTTGCAGCCATCATTGTTGTTTGGCGGGCCCAACTGGATTTGAACCCCCCACCTCAGGTGTACGTGGCTGGAGCCTTAGCCTGTTGAGCTACAAGCACCGAGCCTCAAGCGTTTCTCTTGCCTCAACCTCCAAAGTAGCTGAGACTACAAATGCCTACTACAATGCCCAGCTATTTGTTTAGAGACAAGGTCTTGCTCTTGGTCAGGGTGGTTTCCAACCTGTGCGCTCAGGGCAATCCACCCGCATCGGCCTCCCAGAGTGCTAGGATTACAGATGTCAGCCACCACACCCAGCCTTAGCAGAGTTTCTTTAGAAGTCGCTCATCTTTCCAAATCATTCTTATGTCCTTTTTTCCCCCAAAATCAAGTTCTGTGTCTTAGTTTTTGTGGGGAGGAGAGGGACAGAGTCTCACTTTATCATCCTTGGTAGAGTGCTGTGATGTCACAGCTCACAGCAACCTCAAACTCCTAGGCTTAAGTGATTCTCTTGCCCTGGCTTCCCAAGTAACTGAGACTATAGGTGCCCATTTATTTTTTTTCAGTTTGTGGCTGGGGCTAGGTTTAAACCCGCCACCTCCAGCATAGTGGACCAGCACCCTATTCCGTTGAGCCACAGGCACCACCCCCACCCACCTATTTTTAGAGATGAGCTCTCACTCTGGCTCAGGCTGATCTCGAATTCACGAGCTCAGGGTTCAGGCAGTCCACACGCCTCAGCCTCCCAGATTGCTAGGATTCCAGGCATGAGCCACCATACCCGGCCTGTATCCGACTTTAAAAAGTAGAAATCTTTAGCTTGGCACTTGTAGCTCAAGCGGCTAAGGCGCCAGCCATATATACACCAGAGCTGGTGGGTTCGAATCCAGCCCAGTCCCAGCAAACAACAATGACAACTACAACCAAAAAATAGCCCTGCACCTGTAGTCCCAGCTACTTGGGAGGCTGAGGCAAGCCCAAGAGTTTGAGGTTGCTGTGAGCTGTGATGCCATCCATGGCACTCTACCCAGGGCAACAGCTTTTTTTCTGTCTCAAAAAAAAAAAAAAGTAGAAATCTTTACCTTTTATAATTAGATCTCTTTAAATAGATTGGAGTAAATATTGCAGTTCTTTTCTAAAACTCACCAGCTGCAAGAATCACTGGGTCACGAGATATGAGATGCCACTGGCAAGGGATTCTTTCTTTAAAGATAACAACATAATTATACTTAGATGTCTCAGCATTTTATTCTGCTGTTATTTTTATTTTCAGTGTGTTCATACATTTTTCTTCTCATCTCACTCCTCTATTACAATTTAAAATAAATTGGTTGGCCAGGCACAATGGCTCATGCCTGTAATCCTAGCACTCTGGAAGACCGAGGCAGGTAGATTGCTTGAGCTCAGGAGTTCAAGACCATCCTGGGCAAGAGCTAGACCCTGTCTCTACTCAAAATAGAAAAACTAGCCGAGGGTTGTGGTGAGCACCTATAGTACCAGCTACTTAGAAGGTTAAGGCAAGGTGATCACTTAAACCTAGGAGTTTGAGGTTGCTGTGAACTATGACACCATGGCACTCTATCCAAGGCAACAGAGTAAGACTCTGTCTCAAAAAAAAAAAAAATAAATAAAGTATTTATTTTGATTCTCCTTAGTATGTATGAGAAAGAACACTGGATAGTGAAGTACCTTTTCTCTTTTCTTTTCAAGTTTTACAGTAGATTTTTGCATTCATTTTGACCTATGGACTTCCAAGATAAATCAGTAGTGTAACTGAAATGTAGTATTCCCTTTAGGAAGAACATGTAACTTAATTTTCCTCTTGTTGAGTTTGATGTCGTAGGAATTGACTTATAGCACTTGAGGGATAGTCTTGTTAATTTAAACGTGAAGCTATAAGGCTGGGCACGGTGGCTCACACCTGTAATCCTAGCCTCTGGGAGGCTGAGGCATGTGGATTGCCTGAGCTCAGGAGTTGGAGACTAGCTTGAGCAAGAGTGAGACCCCATCTCTGAAATAACAGCTGGATATTGTAGCAGGCACCTGTAGTCCCAGCTGAGGGAAGGCTGAAGCAAAAATATTACTTGAGTCTAGGAGTTTGAGGTTGCTGTGAGCAATGACGCCATGGCACTCTACCAAGGGCAACAAAGTGAGACTCTGTCTCAAAAAATAAATATACATGAAGCTATAGTCTCAGACCCAGGCTTCCTGATTTGCATTTGTCAATATTATGAGGCTAGCTAATTCTTGGGCATGCTTTAAAAACGAGTTTGAACATTTATGTAGCAAATTAAATTAATTAAAGTCAGTGGAATGGTTTTAAGACTTTCATGATTACAGAATTATAAAGAGTGTCTCCATTTAAAATATCTACATTTTGGGTGGCTCCTGTGGCTCAGCGAGTAGGGCGCCGGCCCCATATACCGAAGGTGGCGGGTTCAAGCCCGGCCTCGGCCGAACTGCAAAACAAAAAAATAGCTGGGCGCTGTGGCGGGCCACAGCTGTAGTCCCAGCTACTAGGGAGGCTGAGGCAAGAGAATCGCTTAAGCCCAAGAGCTGGAGGTTGCTGTGATCAGTGTGACGCCACGGCCCTCTACCCAGGGCGATAAAGTGAGACTCTGTCTCTACAAAAAAAAAAAAAAAAAAAATCTACATTTTACTTTCTTTTATCTTTTAAAATAACTTACCGCAAACCTGGAACTTTTGTAGACTTTACTTTGTTAATTTCACCCTTAAGAAAGTTTCTGGAGACTGTTACTGTCTGGAACACACAGAAATAATCTGTGTCACATCAATAGCACACTAGGTAGGGGAGAGTCAGTTTTGTAGATTTTCCTGGTAGGGTGACTGTGTAAACTGAAAGTTTATACCAATTAAACCAACCTTAGAGTTCCAATGAACTGTTGAGATGAAACTAGTAACCTAGTTAATACATAACTGTAGAAGTCTTGGCATCTTCTGTTTCAAACTGTCTTTGTCTCTGGTAGTTCATTGAGTTGCCAAAAATCCACTGATACAAAGCATTTCCTGTACATTGTTTTACTCTAAAAGGTATTTATCTACGGTTCTTATTTACACATCACCTTGTTTTATGAAGAATGGAAGGAAAGAAAATATCCTTTTGCAAGTTGAAGTGTAAAGTAGAGCTTGCCTCTTTTTTACTTCTCCCCTGACATTTAAAAGTTCTCTCTGGCGTGGCGCCTGTAGCTCAGCGGCTAGGGCGCCAGCTGCATACTCCAGAGCTGGCGGGTTCTAACCCAGGCCAGGCCTGCCAAACAACAATGACAACTACAGCAAAAAATAGCCGGGTGTTATGGCAGGTGCCTGTAGTCCCAGCTACTCTGGGGGCTGAGGCAAGAGAATTGCTTAAGCCCAAGAGTTTGAGGTTGCTGTGAGCTGTGA
>CAUYON010205472.1:0-46799 GCA_963573935.1 Arctocebus calabarensis | reverse complement strand
ACAAATGTCTTCATATAACAACTGAGAAAATGCCAGGAAGGCTATGTTAATCAATTTGATGAAAATAGTTCAGATTGTATATGAAACCAGCACATTGTACCCCTTGATTGCACTATTGTACACAGCTATGATTTAATAATACAGACAATAAAAAAAAAAGTTCCAGGGATGGTTTCCATTGGCCCAGCTGTAGTCACATGACTCTATAAACTAATCACTCCAGCCAGTATGATGGAATGCTCTAGTTGACCAAGGTTAGATCATTTGTCACCTGTGGAGCTGAGTCACATGGACTTACTGTGGTAGAAGGGTAGTTTCTCGTAACAATTTTGGCAGCTATTATGAAAAAGAAGGAATGGATCCTGAGCAAACAAAAACAATGGTCTCCTGCATTGCTCACTTCACAGATGAGGAACTTGAGATCCAGAGAAGGGTAGAGACAAGCCCATGATTTTATGGCCTTTGTATCAAGCCTTTGTACGACCTTCGTATGTGACTTTTGCAGGTGAAGAGTTAAGAGAAGTTGCCTCCTTCTTTTGTCCCAACATCAGAGATGTTAGGCCATCACTGGTGGAAATTTTGAAGTTTTCAAGATCAAGAGTAGGTCCAGGTCTGACAGAATTGAAAATGTGTGCTGTGAAAACAAACAAACAAACAAACAAACAAACAAACAAACCACTGTGGACTATAGATCAAGGTCCTAGTCTTAGCTCTGCCACTAACTTGCTGAGTGAACTTGGGCAAGGTTGTTCCTCACTCTAAGCCTCACTTTCCCCATCTATGAGCTGAAGAAAATGGATTGAATTGTCTGAAAACATACTATAAGTTAATGCTTTTGTTCTACTCTTGGGGAGGGAAGTAAAGAAGGCAGCAGGGTGAGAGGGAGTCCCTCCTCTCCATCTGGAACCATGTGGGATTTCTGCAGTGGAGACATTTAACCTGACTTTAATTTGAGTTGAAACATCTGATATTTCTGATAGTAATAACATGCCCTGGATGGGGTAGGGGGAAGCAAGGCCCCCTGAAAAGAACACCAAAAAGCCCTCTCTGCTCCTTCTCTTGAAGCACAGCCCCAGCAGGCAGGGGTCCTGGAACAAAGGGCCAGGGAAGCGGGTGTTCTGAAAAGCCAGGGTTGGAGGAATCCATCTCAGGGTGGCAAGCGGCCATGCTGGCTGCATAGAGGGCTTTCTGCACCTCCTTCTCCCTTCAGCCTGCCCCATCCTGCCCTGCTTGGCCTGTTGTCTGGCTTCAGAGTATGCAAGGAGCTGTGGAACACTAGGGAGAAGGTCAGACAATGGGTGGTGCACAAGATGCCCCCAGAGATGTCAGTCACATGCCCTGGAAGGGCAGAGAAGCATGGCATGAGCACGTGTGTGTGTGTGTGGGGGGGGGTGCTGTTGGGCCAATAGCCATGGTAGGCACTACTGGATATGTTGGTCCCTCCCTAGATATCCATCACCCTCCCCACACTGAGTTCATCTCTCCACATAAGCATCCCCTCCTCAATGGCAGGTGTCCTTGGCTCCCACCTAATCTTCGCCTGCTGTGTGACACAGATGTTTCATCTTAACCCTCCTTCTGTCTCAAAATAAGCCCCGGCCCAAATATGTGGGGTCACTCATTCATTAAGGAATACAGCTAAAATCTCTCAACTCTTTCCTTCCTAGACTAATCACACCATGTTAAATAATGAAAGTGGAAGTCCTGACTGTGTCTAACTTTGCCCCCTCATACTGTATTTATTCTCCTCTGGAGATAGTGAACTACTGGCCACCAGCCACTGTATAAACATTGCCTGGAGTCAGGGAATAAGTGGCGCCCTTCTGCCCCCCCACCCCGAGTTTCCTATCCCACCCCCAGCCTGTTTTCCTGCTTTAATGATCCTTTAGTGATGGGGTGATGAGTAGGCACCAGAGAGCCCATGCTGACTGACCAGCCCAGAGCAGGCAGCTCTCCAATTACCCACAAGGCTCAGGGGAAGGGTGGGTGGGGGTGGGGAGAGAGCACTTTCTTTTCCCCTTTAAATATATATATTTAAGCAAGGAAACAGATTTCACTTTCAATCTTCTTTCCAAGAGATTGTTATAAACAAAAGCAGGTCTGGGGCAGGAGGAGGAGGGGGAAGAGAGGAAAATGATTTGGGAGATTAAGGAGACGACCACAACAGCGTCCCCTTTTAAACCTCAATAAGGTTGTTATTCTTGGTCGTTTTTTTCCTCCTTCCCTCTCCAGCCAGCATTACTTAAAAGGAACATTATGTTATCACAAATCAGATTTCCAAACATCATCTCCAGGTCACTGTGAACAGCTCAGCAATTTGGCTACAGATTCCTGCAGAAGGTGTCCCCTTTAACCTCAAACTCAGGAGGGAGCTGCCCCCATTGCAGATGCTGGGGATGCCCTCTCTCCCAGCCTAGAGAGGAGGGTAGCCTACAGGGAGCAGCACCAGCCACCCCACCTCCACTGTCCCCTTAGGGGCAGCTTGGGGATCTTGCTACCCTTTGGAGGACATCCCTAGCTCTATTGGGTGGGGCCTGGACCCTGGTGGGGTAACATAGGCTTCATTTCTCCTCTTCCATAAACTTGGGGCTTATCAATGCCATGGAGCTTCCAGGAGAGATTAAAGTCAGGGCTGGTGTCCTAGTTCCAATGCTGGTGAGAGACCACAAGTATTCTGACTGGGGCAGTGCCAGCCAAAGTGACATGAAGGTGAGGCCAAGGGTGTGGGACAGCTGAAGGGTCTCAGGAAGAGTGATGATGTTCCATGGTCTGTTCCATCTGGCCAAGCACAGGGCCACTCTTTTCCCTCTACTCTATGCTCTCCTCTGAGGATAAGGCAGTAGTTGAAGAGGAGAGAAAAGGGAAACCATGTTAAGATGTGCCTTAGATATAAAGGCCTGAGTTGGAACTGCAGCAAGAAGGATTTGGACTAGACACAAAGGATTTCTAGACAGTCTTCAGGGTTCTGACCCCATGGAGGATTTTTTCTCACAAAGAACTAAGGTGAACCAGTGATCTGTGAGGAGTGGATGACCTTGGCATCTACCCAAGTGGAGACAGCTGAGCAACAGCAATTAGGATTGGGGTCCCTGCATGTTCTGTGCATCCTTCACTGGCATAGAACTGAACCAAGCCAAAAGGTTAAGTTACAGGTCCCCAAGCCAAAACATTCTTTCTATCACCATTAACATTTACGCATTCCCCAACAGCCCTTGGGTACAAGAATAGGGACGTCTATTTTAATTATGGAAAAACAGAGGTTTAAAGAGAAAGTGGCTTACAAAGACTGTACAAGAACTGACTGGAGGAGTTGTAACTAATCCTGAGATCTCTTAGCCTTCACCTCCAGGCTCTTTTCTTTGGTCCTTACCTCAGTGGGTTAGGCCTTTGCAGGCCATCCCTTGTTCCAGTGACTTTCCTAAATGAAGCAAATGAAAAAGCAGCACCAGGTGTGGGATGTTGACCTTGAGCATGGAGGGGGTATTGGTAATCTTTGTCCAAAAGGCAAAGAATGACCCCGATAATATAGAACTCAAAGAAAGATCTCCATGGGCAAAGCTGAGGCTCAACCAGAGAACTGGCAAAGACGGCTACCTGGAGCTTCAGAGAGGGCCATGTTCAGGTCTGCTATAGAGAGACGACTGAAGGTGAAGGGATGGGCCAGAGACTGTGAGGGAAGAAGACTCTTTAGTGCAGTGTCGTAGCCCTTTAATACAGTTCCTGTGGGTCATGACCCACAGGTTGAGAACTGCTGCAGCAAAACTGGGAGGCTCAGAGAGCCACTCCCACATGGCCCAGGTTGCAAGGGCTTTGATACCTCCATAGTTACACTATGACCTGGGGTGAGAGGAACCAACTGAGATTCCATGGAGTTAACCCAGGAATAACAGCTGGCCAAGAGCTGCTCTCTTGCGACACTGTAGTACCATGCCTCAAATGGCTACCTGAGGCCCATAGCCAGAGCAGGAAAGGAAAAGAAGCTCACTCCTACTATTAATATATCCTGGGCCCTGGCACATAATTAGTTCATTGACTCCTGACAATAGACTTGTGAGGTGGAGACTCTACTCTCCATTTTAGGATGGGAAAGTAGGTTTAGAGAAAAGAAGGGGCTTGTCCAGGACTCAGCAATAACGTAACACAGAGACTGGATTTGAACTCAGGTTTGTTTCACTCAAGACATATTCTCTTTATGCTAAGCCATAACTTCAAGGGCCCAGTCTGACCCTCTCAAGAGTCGGGGTGAAAAGTGCCCAGCAGCAGTCTCCAGGAAACCCTCCTAAAGTGGGAGTTTGGGACCTTTGGTCCTCGTGGTTTCCCATTCTGAAGGCACTCCGACTCCCTGAGTTCAGGAAGTAAACCCAAGATCCTGGACAGGCTAACAAGGGGAAGCTCAGGGAGCTGAGGGTCTAGTTGTGGAGAGCCTGCTGCTACTCCTCCTGTCTCCAGACTGCTTCCTTCTCCTGGGTTCCCTAGCTCTCCTTCTAGAGCTCTCATAGACTTAGCTCACCAGGAAAGTTCTCTCCCAGGGAAGGGGCATTCTGCTTTCTCCTCCTGGAACTGATTTTTGGGCAGCTGCCCCCACCACCCCTGCCCCACATTCCTTTGGGAGAAGGGTTACAAGGCACCAAAAGCAGCTTTGGGTAGACTGAGCTCAACCTGCCACTCCCACAACAGGGGCTGCTTAGACATCAGTGCTGAGTATGCAGAGGCCTCTCCCTTGCTTACTTTATTTATCTTGGCCCAAGGACGGTGAAGCCCGGATCTGAGGGGAGGATGGAGAGGTCATTTCCAATATTTCTTCCCAACCTCTCAATGCCCCTGAGTTGCCCCTTAGTACCCTGGAGGAGAGGGCAGAGGTCCATGGTCTGAAAACAATGGCTTGAAGCTAGGGGGAGGGGACTGGGGAAGGAGGGAGAAGGAGAGCTCAGAATACATCAGGCCTGTCCTGGACTTGCAGGTAATGCACGACACTCCTCAGGGCAGGCTGTGCAAACTGGTGGACCTCAGATCCTCGGCTGATCCCACCCCAGACCCAGTCTCAGACAGCAATGGATAGACAGGGGCAGAGGCTGGCCTGGTCTCTTCCCTCCCAGAGCCAGGACTGCACAGAACTGCAAGCCCTGGAAAGCAGTGTGGAGAGTCCTCTGCCCTGGCCAGTAGGAGGAGAGGGGCCTACAGGCCTGCCTGGGTCTCCAGGAATCTCTAGGCTTGCATCCTAAGAGCTCATTTGCCTAAGAAAAACAGCCCTACCACAATGGAGCTCCCCGCCCTCCCCCTCTTCAGCTTGTTTGTATCACTGGAATCCTTGTCTCCAGTTATCATGTCCCCTGCCACACCCAGTGCTGTCCTTCAGCCAAGCCACACACATGGAACTGCTTTCATCTTTCTCCTCAGCTGGGCCTGCCCTTTCCCAAGGGCTCAAGGACTTCATTCCTCTGAATTTGCTCCAATTTGTCTCTATCATCCCCATGCACAGAGCAGTTCAGCTACACAGAGGCCTTCAAGGAGCGGCAGAAGCTGAGGGCCTGCCCCAGGCTGGCCTGCTCCCTAGGCTACACAGACATTAGGGTGGGGAGAACATTTCCTATTTCTCAGCCTCCCTTTCATCTGGGTTCTGCAAAGGCCTGAAGTGTGAGGGGGCAGGTAGCCTCAGTTCAGTCAGCAAAGTCTCTGAGTGCCTCAAGCATGGGTGATGACATGGGTGTGACTTGGTTTATGCCCATGAAGAACTGTCATACCAGTAAAAGAGGTCACTTTACTAATAGTAACACCAATAACACCAATATAGCACTTTCTCCAAGGCAGTCATTGTCCTGAGCACTGCAAACAGATTAATCATTTCAGTCTCACAAGGGCCCTATGAGATAGTAACTGTAACCTTCTCCATTTTACAGATGAGAAAACTGAGGCTAGAAAAGGTTATGTGAATTGCCTGAGAACTAGGCTGGATTCTGTACCTAGGGAGGCTAAGTCCAGAGCCTGTGCTCTTAACCACCGTGCTAAACCTGGAGAGAAAGTTCACAGGATGTTTAGAAGAGAGGACAATTATTTCCAGCAGGGAGGCTCAGGGAAGGCTTCCTGAAGGAGGAAGCATTTGCAATGGGCCTCCCAGGAACTTGCCTGGCAGAGAGGCGGGACGACATTCCTGGTAAAAGGGCACAAGTAAAAGCAATGAACAGGAACTAGGAAATTGTGAGTCAGATTCAGAGAATTGCAAGGAGCTCAGTGTGGCAAAGACTGAAGTGATAGCATTGGGAGGCAAGGCTGGGAAGACAATGGGTCCTCCAGGCAGGTAGAACCTGATCAGACCTCAGTTTGAATTGCACTGAGGCCATGGAGAGAGGCTACTATAATTTTCAGGCATGAGATGATCTTGTACTCTGGTATGAATGCAGTAGAGATGGTGTGAAGGTGTCATGAGATGACAAGATGTGGTCCCCAAACGGATATCAGCTGTGAGGGGGAGTGAGCAGCCCACCATGTGGGTGGTGATGCTATTTCTTGGAGTTGGACACCGTGGAGTGGGGCAGAGGGATTGTGGGGGGCATTTGGTTTGAGACACAGAGAGAATTTGAGGTACCTGTGGGGCATCCAGCCAAGGCCCCTATTTTGGAGGACAAGGAGAGCCCCGTGTGCCTCAAGTTCAGGGTTCATGAATTCAAATAGTGGAAGATGATGCCAGAAAGGAAAGCTAAGGCTTTGAATACTGAGTTAGTCAACTGGGACTTTGTTCTGTAGGCCACAGGGAATGATTAAAGGGTTCTTGAGCAGAGGAGTAAGGTAGTCAGGTTTGCATTTTAGGAAGGTGGCTCTGGACATAGTGTGGAGAATAAGCTGCTTAGGAAGGAGGCTTAGGTGATATGGTGGGGATGGAGATGAAGAGACGGACAAGATAGATATTTTCCAAGTTGTCACTGTGGGGTTTGGGGGAAAGTTTTCAATGAGCAATAATTCTTCCTCAGATAAACCTTAATGGATATGATATGCCACTGTGCAAAGCTAGGAGAGACATTTTGATGGCAGGAAGGGTAGAACAATAAGGTAAGAAGGAGTGACCTAGTCAGCCCATGTAGAGTGAGACAGGGAGAGATGGGGTGGCCAATAGTTGGAGAGATGAGAGTGAGGCCTGTTGCTTCCTCCCTGCTTGTTTGCTCCCCTGGGAGCCCTGGCCACAGGCCTTTGTTGGAGGATAGAGGAAATGCTTCCAAAAGCAGCACCTCCCTCCTGCCACAGGTTACAAATCTCCAGGGCCAGACCCCGACACACACACCTGCCACAGGCCTGGCCTCAGCAGCTGGGCCGTCCAGCTAGGGGCCAGTGCTTCCTAAACACAAGAGGATTTCCAGGCTCTGTTTCCAAAGGAATTCCCGGCTGGTGAAACACCAGAAAGGAGGGAGAAAAAGAGCTCATCCATCCCTGAACAGGGCCCAGCATTTAAGGCGAGAGTGGGGAGGTAGGGAGGTGGGGGTAGGGGTGAGGAGCCAGCAAAGGGAGATGGGGCCAGATTGAGGGAGGCTCACAAAAAGGGGTTGAGGCTAGGTGGGGAGCCAGACAAGGAAGGGAGCACAGGAGGAGGAGGCTGGGAATCAGGAATGGAAGCAGCTGGGAGTGCCTCCTTTCAGCCTCAATCCTCTTACACGGGCTGTCCCTGGACAGAGTCAGAGGGAGCCACTGGTGTTTGTTAGGCCACACAGAGTCACAGGGAGCCACTGGTGTTTGTGATAGTCAGGTGTGAGGTCACAGTGATGACCAGCACATCCCCTGTGGACACACAGACTGAGATAATCTCAGAACTGGAAGAAAGTTGCCAAATGCCTGATTCCAGTCTCAACATGTGACATCTTGGGATGCAGGGAGCTCAGAGAGGGCAAGCTGCTGCTCAAAAGCTGCACAGTGAGACAGTGGCAGAGCTGAGACTACCAAGACCGCCAAGGCTTCCAACAACTGGAGCAGGGCATTCTGGCACAAAGCTCTGTCTCCTCAGGGGAGTCCATGGCAGTAAAGATGAAGATATCTTGGGATTTGTCTGTTACCACCTGGATAGAGGTCTTCCTCCTCCCTAATTCGTTTGACACAGAGAGGATTGAGGGATAACTGAGGTGCTGGTAATTGCCAGAACAATCAGACTTTGGTGTTTTCTAAACGAACGGAAAATGGAAAACTTGGAGCGAATGTAGACAAAAGGCCAAGAAGTAATTTTGGGGATGCAGAAAGTGGCGGGGCCACCTAGAGAAAATGAGGCACCAAAGTGGAAGATGACAAGATACTTAACTGTGTGTTGAATGGCTGTTGGGAATAGCTATTAGCCAGAGAAGAGAGGAGAGGGAGGGCAGGGGAAGTGAGGATAGGCAGGGGGTCAAGGTGACTAGAGTCCTAGAGAGAAAGACTCTAGTTTCAGGTGGTAACCATGAGGGGCCACGGGAGAGGTCTCTACAAAGCTTGATCTTGTCTGTGCTCTCTGCCTGGAGATCCAGAAAGAAAGACTTTGACTTCCTCAGAAACCAGTAAGATAAGAGAGAAATACTAGGTACCACACTTTGGGGACTGTCTTCAAAGCAAAGGTTTCTAAGAGGAAGTAAGCTTGGCCTTGGGCAGTCTGGGCAGGTGCCAGCATCTGTACACTCTCTTCATCTCTGCCATTCTTTGGAGGCTTCAGACAAGAGTTAGCTGCCTGAGCCCTCTTTAGTGCACGGGCAGAAAATTGGTACACACATTGTTCATGCTCCCCCTCTCACCTACACACACTTGCAGGTAGAGCCACACACTCTCTGGAAAGAAAGAAACCTCCCAGACTACTGGTGTCAGAGGCTAGAAGCCCTCTGGGGCACCTTAGATAAGATACTGAAGGCTTACCTTGGGCCACAGTTCACAGGCCTCTCACTGACTTGGCATCCTGGATGCCACTTCTACCACTGATGCCATACTAGTGGTGGTAGCAGGGGGACTTCGTACCTGCCTCCATAGTAGCCCAGGCTAAGGAGTATCCCAGCCTCCTCTGTTGTCCTTATCTCCCGTGGTCTCTGCCATGGGACACTCTGGCTCATTTTGTTGGCTCCTAGAGCATGCTCTGTGAATTAGCCCACAATTACTCTGCCATGACCACCCAGACCCAGTAGTGGCCTTTTCCTGTTTCGCCTTGGCTTTGATTCCAGGCCTTGGCAGTAAACCCATCAATGGGCCCTTTCTCTTCCTAAAGATATTTTCCTTAGATTTTCCAGATCTTAAGCATTTTATACCCTCTGTATGAAAGTACTCCTTTCTGATACCCTGCTGCATACAATAGGTACTCAGTGGAAGCTTGTGGATGAGATAACAGAGACAAAAATTAATAAAGCTGAGTATTTCCTCATCCTCAGCCTTAAACGCTGGCAGCAGAAGCTTTCCAAGGGGCCAAGATCTGTCCAGATCACCTGGCCTTGGTGCATATGCCATCCCTGATCTGGAGGATGATAGATGATGGGGGCATGTAACGGGGTGGGGGGAGCCACAGAGCAACCTGCCATCTTCTGAACAGTAGGGGCAAAGACAGAGCTTCCTCAATCTTGACACCCTATCTTAAGGTTATACTAGAGTTAGAGGTGACCACAAGCCTGGACAGCAATCCTGTTTTGAAGAAATGCCTACATTTTTTAGAGACAACAATGCAGCCTTTGTCTGTCTCCTCATCTCTCAGTCTCACTTTTCCTGTCTTCTAGTCCTTTATGTGGTCATTTTCTGGCCCTCTCCAAAAAGAAAAATAAAAAAGAGGCCACCAAGCTAGGCCAAAGAGATAATTGGGGAAGACCCGTCCCTCTTTTGAGCTGCATATCCCATAGGGCCTGAGGGTGAGGCAGAAGCAACAGATGGGTGTCCATCTCCCTCCTCCTTCCTAGAGGAAAGGTTTATAATGCTGGTCCCTCTCCCTTCTCAAGTGCCCTAGGGTATACCTGCTGCAGGAGCCAATGAACGTGGACCCTCATCCACTGCCTGGGTCCTGATGAACACTCTAAGGCCAGATGTGCATTTTGCTGGTTTGTAAGGGTACACACTTGTGCAGAAGCAGGTGGATAGATTCACTGATTCCCCAGGTCACCTGTCAAGCCCAAGCTATGCCAGTGGGCTTTTGGCACCAGCTTCATTACTTGGGTCCTTACTGGGACTCTGAGCCAGGAAAAGTTCACCTAAAACTGAGACTTCATCTCATCCTATTATCCCCATGGGAGAAAACTTTCAGCCAGATATTTCTATGCAGATAAAGTCATCCAAAGGTCTTTTTATCCACCTCCCAGCTTCCAGATTTGAAAACCTTTCTCCCAAACTGGCTAGCTGGATAGTCAACCCCTTTCTGCCATGCTCATGCATTCTGGTCTCAAGAAAAGAACCACAAGCTTTTTTTTTTTTTTTTTGAGACAGAGTCTCACTATGTTGTACTAGGTAGAGTGCCGTGGCATCATAGTTCAGCAACCTCAAACTCTTGGGCTTAAGTGATTCTCTTGCCACAGCCTCCCAAGTAGCTAAGACTACAGGCACCCACCACAATGCCTGGCTATTTTGTGGTTGTAGTTGACCTGGGCTGGATTCGAACCTGCCAGTTCCAATGTATGTGGCTGACGCCCTAGCAACTGAGCTATAGGCGCCGAGCCAGAACCACAAACTCTTATGCTCTAGTGGGATTGATCTTGGGTTCTGGGAGCCATGTATGCTAGCTTCTGAGAGCAGGATGGGGGGACTCCAGGGAAGGTGAATGAGGAGTCACATGGCATAGCCAATGGGACAGGGGGCATCTGGGGGCCTAGGGCCCCTCTCCTGAGGAGGGCCTTTAAGGCTCCTTAGACTGGTCCTGCCTTTCTGGCAACCTGCCTGCATCTCAGTTTCTAAATAAAGCCCAGGGCCTGGCCTCGGGAGCAACCTGAATCCCAGCCCAAGGACTTCTGAAAGCAGCAGAGTGGAGCAGCCCCAATCAACCTTTGGCTGCCTTGCTTCCTGCAGGTGGAAAAATCATCCTATTTATTCCCAAATGGATTTGTCGACTCAAACAACAAACAGACACAGAAACACATGGAGGTATAGGTATACATGCAAAAGACAGTCATGCAACCTTTTTCTCTGCTTCTCTCTGTGACTTTCTCTCTGTCTCTGCCTCTGTCTGACTCTCCCTCTCCTTCTGCTTTTTCACTCACTCACCCTTTCTAAAGGCCCCCTCCTGCCTGCATTGCAGCATTTATCAAAGTGCCTGACTTCATGTTGTAAAAATATACAGCATGGAACAAAATCCACCTTAAACTCTCTTCTAAATATATTAAAATAATAGGAATTCTCATCTGCCTGATTGAATTTGCTGTTTGATGTTAGAAGCATGCCAGGCCCTTCTGGGCCCTGTCTGGGGCAGGGTGGGGCTGGGATTCCCTGCCTGACTCCTCTGTCTTGGTGAAAAGCTCAGCCCCCTTTGGTGAGTAGGGCCAGGGTGAGGGAGTGAGGACTGTATTCTGACCAAGAGGCCTTGGGCAGCCACCTCAGCCAGAAGCTAGCATAGTCCACTGAGCTAGTGCAGACAAACACCACATCTCCTCTGGCCCACACTGTTCCCCATCTTGGTCTGGAAAGCTGCGAGTCTCATGCCACTGCTCCGATAGACACCAGGACTCACAGCCCAGTTATTCCCAGACACCAGGACCAGTTATTCCTAGGCTTCTTTAACATCCACTGAACCAGAAGCTCTTTAAGGGCAGGGATCATATCTTGTTTCTCCTGACCACTGTCTGGCTGGTTGGAAAAACCACTGTGTCAAGCAGACAGCCCAGCAGCCAGAGACTGATGAGAGGGATGTGGGTGACAAAAGTTCCAGCCACTCTTGGCTTGAGCTTGATCCCTGTTGTTCTGTTGCCCACAGGTGACCTAGGATTTTAGAGCCTGCTGATAATGGGCAAGACCACCTCCAATGAACATGCACAAGGTGGGACTATGGGGGCAATTAGATGTTAAGAGAGGAAAAGGTAACTGCTGCATATCAGAGACAGACACTCTGGTCTTTCTTTGTTACCCAGTGTATATAAAAACTCTCACTCTTATGAAGTTCTTCCCGGTGTCCTTGATGCTATCTAAAACTGTTCTTTCTAATTTGGTTGCCTCTGACCTTTTAGACAAACAACTTCTCACTGTCCTTTAGATAGCATTCTTACAGGGGCCCTACCACAAAGCAAGCTCCTATACTCAAGACAAGAGTGGGGAGAAGTTGCCACAAACTCTACCTAAGGAAATCAATTGCCAGACTCAATGCCTGAGTAAAAAGAGCCCTAGACTCAGTTTTTGGCTCTGCTAGTTACTGTCTATATAACTTTATATATGTTACTTGTCTGTTCTGTGTCCCAGATCCCGCATGTAAAGCAGGGGGCTACTCAAGCCTACCTGGGGGCCTGACAGATACTATGTAGTTGGTCTTCAACAAACAGAACTGTAGTCTAGTGACAACATTGGTTTGCTTCCTTGCAGCACTATGCTCACTGATACCCACCTCCACAAGCCAGCAACTCTGCCTTTGGCTTTCCCAGGCTGGGAGTTTGCACCTCCAAGTCTAGTTCTCAGCTCCAGCCCTCAGTTCATGCCTGCACAGTCCTGGGGCCCCTCCACCATGGTGCCCTGCCTTAGCGGGGGACTACTCATGCCTAAGCAGTATCTCCTTTCAGCCTTCCAGCTCCACATTCTCTCCCAGTGATAACTGGCTGAATGGCTTGCCCAGCTGCTCTCTGAGCAACATAGCTACACCATCTTCTATTTTTCTAAAGCTCCTGGGATTCCTTCTCAGCTAGGGTCCCAAAGTCAGACACCCAGGCCACCAGTATTCAGAAGACATGTCAATCCATCCAGCTCCGAATTCACATTTGCATTTCTAAAGCCCAATTTACATTATAATTATTCTTGTCTCCTGGGCAAAAGGGAGGGAGACCTTTCGGCCAACTATAAGGATTGGCAATTACATCTTCCAGGGCCTCATTCCCCAGAGTACTAGGGTTTTAACTCTATTTCTTAGAATGACCACATCTTTTGTTCTTGCTCCTTCCCCAGCTAGGAAGTATATTTGCCCTGCTTCCTAAACTCTAGACCTGAACCCACTTAACAGCCTTTGTCCTGTTACTCTGTCCCATTTCCGATTCCAGCCAAATGGAATATAAAGAACATAAATTTTTGCCCATCAATTTAGCAAAAATTAAAAGTAGTGGTCAAGGTTGCAGTGAGATGGGCAGTCTCACATACTGCTGGTGGAAGTGTAAATTGGTATAGTCTTAGAAATAGCAAGGCCCTTACAATAGGCATACACTTTAACTCAATATTTACCCTTAAACAGGAATCTAAACTAAAGAAATGTTTGCAAGTTTGGATTTAAATGTATATGAAAGCTATTTGTGTTAAAAAAAAAAAAGAGTAATAAGCTAAATTTCTAACATTTGGAAACTAAATAGAGTTACTACAATTTGTAAGGATATTTTGAAGGATATATAATGATGTGGAAAATGCTCATGCTATAATGTTAAGGCAAATTATGAAGAATATCAGGTCATGTATACAGCATGATCCTGGTTTTTCTTTTACAGAATATAAATATTCAAATCAAAAGACTGGAAGGAAATCAATCAATTGTTAACAGTGTCTGACTCTAGGTGGTGGGATTATAATAATAAAAGTTAATGCTTATAGAGCTAGGTATGTTACACAGCACTTTGCATACATTTATATGTATTTACTTATAACTATTCCCATTTTACTGATGAGGACACTGAGGTACATAGAGGTGAAGTGATTTGCTTAAGGTCACATGGCTAGTAATTTTCTTCTTTATGCTTATCATTATTTTTCAGATTCTTCACTATGAGTTCATTTGGCTTTTATAATCAGAGCAAAAAAGCACAGGGATAAACATTGTTAAGAAAAATCAAAGTGCACTCCTGGCTCACAGAGCCTCTTTGGCCCAGCTGGAGACAGCTCTTCTGGGCAGCTTACTTTGACTATGACACTCCAGGTCTGGGCAACAGGGCCCTAGTGTTAGGGTGTTCTCTTGGTTCCCAGACAGATGCTAGTCCATCCTGTCTTGCCATGGCCACCACTAAGGGCCTGCTCCCACTCCTGCTTGGTGACTCTCTTGGCTAACAGCCCCCCTCCCTGACTACTGGCCTTTGCCCCTTGCATGGAAAGGCTATGTTGCTCATTCCTTTCTTGATGCCACCTCCACTGTCCATCCTTGGAATAGCAGAGGCTGGCAGTGTGTTGTCTTCACCTGCCAGCTCCACCTCAGGGACATAGTAAAGAGGAAGGCAAAGGTAGACCTTTATCCTTACATTTGTCTCTGGGGGTTCCAAAAAAGACACTTGTTTTTTTCCATTCTAGCAGAGAGGTGGCAGTGTATAGAAAGAGGAGACTGAACTTCTTCCATTGGTTCCTTTGTCCCTGGGCCCTCTTTACTGTGGAGTGACCACTGCCCATCTTTTGCTGGCCTAGATCAGTCTCCTTATGGTTTACTACTGCTTACGCAGGTCACCAGCACTTCTGTATGTGTCCAAGCTTCAGACACCCAGGCTAAGAAACCCTGACTTAGGTGAAAGGTTCAACCCCTTCTGTGGCTGGCTTTCTGGTGTCATACAGCCTTTGCTCACACACCTACAGGACTAAGAACTCATTCTTTTTCAAGCAACTTGTTCTACCTTGGCAGAGATCAATCTTTCCTTATGCTCAGCTGAAATCCATATCCCTGGAGGTTTCTTGCAGGTTTCCCTGCCTAAAAAACCTAAGAAAGGCCTGGAGCCATACATGCTCAGGGCTGTAGGTTATCTAGGCAAAAAGGATGGGGTTTCCTCCACTCAAAGCCAAGCCAGCTACTTTGTTTCTGCTACTCCTAGAAGTGGATGTTGGATTTTCTGCCTCATAAATTTGTTCTCCAAGTCACTCTGGAGCAAGTATGTGGCTGGGCCCTATCAGCCAACTTGTCTGCTGGACTTCCCCCAGGGACGGAAACAGTTGCGGGCAGGGAGTTAACAACATCAGGCTGGAGCACTCCCAAAACCAATGTTTAAAATGCCCTATCCCCAACACCACTTGCCCCCAGCATAGGATGATATCCCTATGTGAACTAGGGAGGAAGAGAGAGTGTGTTTCAGTCAGTAAATCTTAATAGTAGCTACCTCACTCAGAAACAAGGACTGGTAAATGAAGTAATGAATATAACAACTAGCAGTTTCCTTCCTTCTTCTGTCCCTCTCCCTAGGGCTATCCATTTCAGTGGGGCAGAGTTAGCATAAAGCAACTAGAATGAGCATTTATTGAGTATTTACTATGGACCATGTTCTAGGCATGTTAGATCTTGAGGAGAAACTCATCAATAGGTTCAACATGATTGGCCAAATTCACATAGTTGGTAAAGAGTGATAAGGGAGGGCGGCGCCTGTGGCTCAGCGAGTAGGGCGCTGACCCCATATACCGAGGGCTGCGGGTTCAAGCCCAGCCCTGGCCGAACTGCATCAAAAATTAGCCGGGCACTGTGGCGGGCGCCTGTAGTCCCAGCTTCTTGGGAGGCTGAGGCAAGAGAATCGCTTGAACCCAAGAGCTGGAGGTTGCTGTGAGCTGTGACTCCACAGCACTCCACCGAGGAGACTCTTTCTCCACAAAAAAAAAAAAAAAAAAAACAAGAGTGATAAGGGATTTGAACCCAGGTCTAGATTCCTCAAGTCCATATGCTTAACTGCTTCCTCATACTGCTCCCAGGCAGGGAGAAAGGATGGTACCTTCTCCCATAAAACAGCTTCTCCTTTAAGTTTCTCTAACAACCACCATTCTGGTTGTTCTATGGGGAAAAATGAGCAAAAAGGTCATTGGATTCCCTTAGGCCCTAAATCCTCACCTAGTTGTGCTTGTAGTGACATCTTCCTCCCGTCCAATGCCAGGCCTTTCCACATGTATGAGACTTGTGCTATGGAAAGGAATTGGATTCATGCATTTTGAGTCAACACAAGGACCCTTCTGACTTCTTTGGAAGAACGAAATGGCTTGAGCATTCAGGTAGGCAAATATATGAAAGAAAAAGTTTGTTCAGCTCAGATCAAGAGAAACGGATATGCTTCTTGGGTGGCCAGGTGAGGCATTTGGTGGCCTGGGCTGAGGATGTGAACAGGGCGGAGTCCTAGAGAAGCCTGGCAAAAAGTAGGGTTTGCCTGAACCCTCTGGGCCCTTAGCCCATAAGGGAGAGGGGGCTACTGTGCCTGTCTGGCCTGCACACTAAGGTATTCTCAGTCAGTCTCAGTCTCTGTCAGTGCCCACTCAGAACCTAGGTCAGAACCTAACTTAGCCTCAGGGAAGGCATTCCTGGGCCTTCCCATGGCAGCCAGGGGGCTGAGAGAAGGAGCTGTTCCTGAAAGAAGACACTTGCTGAGTCCTTTGGTGACTAACCTGAGGTGATGTCCCCCTCTGAGAATCACACTGAAAACTGAAGCTAATGCTTTCTTCAGCCCACTCAGAGCCAGCCTCCAATATGAGTGCGTGGGGGGTGTGTGTACATGTGTGTGTGTCTATTAGTCTGTACATGTATGTACGTACACAGAATCCCAGGGGGCCACATGTATGTATGAATAAGTGTGTATGAATACACTCATGTGGGAATACAGAGGCTTGGCAAGGGTGAGGGTGCTACATGTGTGTATGTCTTTGTATATGTTTCTTAAATAGTAGGGAGAGGAGGAAGAAAGACAAAAGCCCTAAATAACTCTGGCTTTTGGAGAAGCCATCCCAGTGTGGTGGGTATAGGGAGCAGGCCGGCCAGGGACCTGATTGGAACCAGATTCAGCAAGGAGGGGCTATAAATGTTTTTTTGCTCCCTGTCTTGAGAAATTAATGTCACACCCACTCCATCATCCTGGCGGGGGACAGCTTTTCCCAGCTGCCTGAAGTTCTGGGCTATCCAGGGCAACTGGCAACCACTTTGGCGGTCCCCTGAGCCTCCCGTAGTCCCAGACTTGAGTGGACCTGTCCCATCACGACTTGAGGCTGACAGGGATGCTCCAAACACAGTTGGATGAGGAAGAGACAGTACAAACCTTCCCATGGATCCTGGTTGTGAGGGAGGGGAGACATTTGGGAGGTGCAAGGAGGAGGGAAAGATAGGAGTGGGAGCTGTGCTCCATTCAGAATCTCCTCCCTGCCCGCTCTTCCTCCTAATGAGGGGTGGAGAACAAGGGTAGGCAGAGGAGGACAAGATGGCCCCTAAAATAGGTTTCAAAGACCATTTGGGATATAGATGGAAACTGTAGCCCAGAATGGCAGGGCCAAGACTGAAACCCTCTGCCCACCCTGCTCTCTGTGGCCTTTCTCTCTACCTCCCAGTTGAAGAGCCGTGTCAACCTAGGATTTGGCCCTAGCTTGTCTTTTTCTGACCATTTTACTCCATCTTTAAAATCTTTCCCTGGTTTCCCTTTGATTTTAAGACAAGACAAGACTCCTGGGCATGGATTACAGGGTCTGCCCTGGTCTGACACTGCCTACTTCTCCATCCACATCTTGTACCAAGTTCACAGGCTCCCTTTGTGTATACTGTTCTCTCTTCCTAGGGTGATAGTCCTTCCCTTTTGCTGCTATTCAACTCCTACTTCAGAACATAGCTCAACTGTCTCTTCCTCAGGAAAACCTTCCTATATCTTCCTGGCTAGGACACATTTCTCAACTTTTCGCTCTCAAGGCACTGGGGGCCTCTGCTCCACATACTTCTCACTGTTGCAATTTTACTTTTGTTGTGTAACTTTGTGATTAATGCCATCCCTCCCACCATATTCAAAGTTCCATGAGGACAGGGACCACAGCTGCTTTTGCTTGCTAATGCTGTCCTGGTGCTCAGCACAGGCCTGGCAAATAACCACAACTGTGACAAGCACATTGGGAGCTAATATTTGAGGCTTACCATGTGCCAGGCACCCTTCCAACTGCATTACTTGGAATAATAGATTTAATCTTTACAGACTATGAGGTGGGTATTATCATTATCCCCATTACACAGAGCAGGGACTTGGGACATAGAGAAGTTCAAAAAGTATGCCAAGATTACACAGTAAGTAGTAAAGCTGGGATTTGAAACCAGGCAGTCTGGCTCTAGTGCCTGTGTTTTTAACTTGTGTTGATACAAGTGTTTAATAATCAATATTTGTTGACTATATGCTTTTGTCTGAGCCTCCGCAACTTCAACTTTTGGGAGGAGGTGTCAGCCTCTGATTACCTCCCTGGATCTTGAGATGGCCCTACCCCAGAGGTCCCTGTCACCTGCCCATAGTCACTTCTTCCAGGTCACTTCTGACCTCCGCTGTATGCACTGCTTGCCTCTGCTGCCTCCTGGGATGACAGGAGACGTTTCTAAGGCTGGGCAAGTCCCTGGGTTAGGAGAGGCACTTTTCCACCTAAACACTGACTCTGGTCATTACATCTGAATCAGAGTCCACTGCCCTGTTGTCATGTGCCCAGGCTCAACTGCTACCCAGCTGAGTTCCAAGTTGATTCATCTCCTCAAGCCTCTCCCATTTTGTAAAATAGTTAATCATGTTACAGCACAGTGGGGTTGGGAGGATTTAGTGAGTTTGTCTGTGGGGCACTGGTAACTGCAAAGCACAAGATCAATAGCAGTTATCACTTGTGTCATTATTATTAACAAGAAGTGAAATGTAAGCTGAAACTCTTTCTTCATCTCTTCTAGCTCTGGAGCTCAGTGGAGATGGGGAGTAATGTTCTATGCTAATGGTGGGTGCTCAATGTATCTTTTCTTGCCTGCTCACCCCTGACCCACCCAAGACAGGCTTGGGGCTGGTTAGGAATCCCTGTCTGTGCATCAGAGGAAGAAAGGAGAATGAAGTGGGGTCTGTCCTCCTCCCTGTCAGCCCCACACTGGCCTTGCTATTTCTCTGCCAGGACAAGGGCAAGGAACATACTGCTCTCATCAGCCCCTCCAGGCCCCAAGAGCCCTGCCTGCTCCACACCAAGGCATCTTGAATAGAGCTCAATCCACGGCTCTTGGTGGGGGGTGGCTGTGGGGAGACATAGAGAGGGGAGGGTTACAAAAGCTGTGCCTTGCTTTCCCAGTGACCTCCCAGAGGCCAATGAATGCACAGAGTTACAGCCGAGGGGCAGCTAGCGTGTTTTCATTTTGCTCTGTTTGTTTTCTGTTTAGATCAACTGCTCAGTTCTGGTTTGGGCCTCTGAAAGCTGATGGGGTTTGGCAGGTAAGAAATCCTTACCTGCCAAACCTCATGGGCCACCCATCTCTGCCTTCTACAGGGCTGTGGGTTTGGCTCCTGCCAGCCCCTGCAGGAACCCAATCTGCTCTACTGGCTCACTGGCTCTCTCCTTCCTCTTTTCTTCCCTTTTTCTCTTTTCCTCTCTTTTGTTCCTTTTTTCTTTCTTTCATTCTTTTTTCTTTTTCTCTCTATTCCCTGTTCTCTCTCTCTCTCTCTATCACTTTTGTCTCTTTTCTGCGTCCCTGTGCAGTAGTTCTTTGTTTTGTCAACTTTCTCCTTTTTTCCCTATTTCTTTTTCTTTTTCTCAAAAGAAGAAAAAGAAATCCTGTCCTGGGCATTAGGAGGCCTGAGTTCTGATTGAGCCTTTGACATTAACTGCCTGAGTAACCTTCAACAAGTAGTTCTTTCTCATCCCTGTACCTCAGTTTCCTCATGTATACACTGACCACTGAAATCTAAGCTAGAAAACCCTGTGAGCATTTAATACTTGATAGGAAGGAGGAGATGGATCAGATTCTCTTTTTGGAAAGCAGGGCTGCACAATGTAGCTGGATGGGAAAGGAGAGAGAGATTCATGTAGTGACCTGGGGCAGAGACTGGGGGAGACTACCTTAACTGGTACTAAAACTCAGTCCATAGACCCAAAGACTAGAACTTGACCCTTCTGGAAAGGAAAAGGCTCATATTCGGCAATGGCAGACCATAGAACTAAGGAACAGAGCCCTGGTCTTGATGGTTGGCTTTATCAGGCCAAAGGCCAGGTACCGCCTACCTTCAAACTCACCTCCTCTCTTACCATGGCATTTGCACTCTGATAACTTGAGGGTGAAATGAGTCGGAACTAGGGAGTGTCACCCATCTCTGCATTGCCTTTTCACCCAGTCCCACTGGCACCTCAAACATACTGCAGAATCATTCTCCACTCCCACTCATACCTCTTCTTCCTCTACCTGAACAAATGGCACAGCCATCCTCCAGGAGCTCAGACCTGAGCTCTGACTTCTTCATCCTTCCACATCCAATCCATCTCTAGTCTTGTGGCTTCTGCTTCCTTTGTCTCCCTCCCCTCAGGCCTCTTCTGTCCCCCCACTGCCATGCATGGCCCTGGCCCCTAAGACCACACTTCTCACCAGCCATAGCCACTTCCAGCCTCCAGGTCTTCTGTCCCATCACCTCCAATTCAGCCTTCATAAAGTTGCCAAAGCCACCACAATTCTATAACCTAGGGTAATTTTAGGGTTTTGGCTGTTAAATATGATTGCTGTAAACACTTTTGTGCATGTCTTTTGGAATGGACCTGCTGGATCACAGGTAAGCATATATTCAGCTTTCATAGATACTGCCTCATAGTTTTCCAAAGAGTTGCACCAAGGCTCGGTGCCCGTGGCTCAACGGGCTACGGCGCCAGCCACGTACACCTGAGCTGGCGGGTTCGAATCCAGCCTGGGCTCACCAAACAACAATGACAACTGCAACCAAAAAATGGCTGGGCGTTGTGGCGGGCGCCTGTGGTCCCAGCTACTTGAGAGGCGGGGGCAAGAGACTCGCTTGAGCCCAGGAATTGGAGGTTGCTGTGAGCTGTAATGCCATGGCACTCTATCCAGGGTGACAGCTTGAGGCTCTGTCTCAAAAAAAAAAAAAAAAAAAAAAGAGTTGCACCAATTTACAGTCACACAAGCAGTGTATGAGAGTTTGGGTTGTCCTCATCTTCACCAATACTTGATCATTTCCATTGTCTTTCATTTTACTCATTCTGGTGGGTTTATGATAACATCTCATTATGGTTTCAATTTGCATTTGTTTACTAAAAGGAGTACCTTTTCATATGTTTATTGGACATCTTGATATTCCCTTTTTGTGAAATGCCTGTAAAGATTCTTGACATAGTTTTCTGTTAGATTACCTACTATATTCTGAATTATGAGTCTTTTGTCAAATATATCTATTGCAAATATTTTCTCTCACTCTGTGAGTTATCTTTTTACTGTCTTAATATAGTCTTTGAAGAACAAAAATGTTTTAATTTTAATATAGTCCACATTATCAAATTTTTTCTTCATGGATAACATTTTTCCATCTTGTCTAAGAAATCATTGTTTGTACTCCAAGAGTTCAAAGTCACTCTTCTACACTTTCTTCTGAAAGCTTTATTGTGTTGCCATTCATGTTCATATCTGCAAATTCTGTGGAGCTGATTTCTGTTTGTGGTGTGAGGTAGGGGTCAAGATAAAGAATTTTTTTTTTCATATGGCTAGCCAACTGATTCAGTATCACTAATTGTATACTAAAAACAAGCCTCCAATGTACTGCAATGTCATTTTTGTCACAAATTAGGTGATCATATATAGGTGGCTTTGTTTATGAATTTTGTATGGTTGCCATTTATCAGTTTCTATCTATACTCTGATGTTACTACTTCAATGTATTAATTATTATAGCTTTCTAGGACTTCATATCTAGTAGTGAAAGTTCTCCAACTATGTTCTGCTCATTTAAGTTTACCTGGGCAATTCTTGGCCCTTTGCATTCCCATCTGAATTTTAGGACCAATTAGTCAATTTTCACCAAAAAAGAGCACTTTCTAGGATTTTTGTGTGAAATTGCATTGACACTATGGATCAATTTGGAAAGAACTAATATTTATATAATATTGAGTTTTCTAATCCATGACTATGGTTAATCCTTTAATTTATTTGTCTCTTAATTTCTCTCCATATGTTTTATAGGTTTTAGTATAGAGATTTTCCACATTACCTTCATTAGATTTATTCCCCAGTATTTAATATTTCTGTATTTGCAAATAGTAGGATTCTTAAAACCTCATTTTTCTATTTTTGTTCTTATTTATAAATACAATTAATCTTTGCATATTGACTTTCTATCCAGTGATCTTGCTAAATTTACTTATCAATTCTAATAGTTTATCTATATAGTCTTATGGATTTTTCTATATGCATAGTCATGTCAAATGCAAATAATGACATATTTATTTCCTCTTTTCAAATCTTTCCTTTTGCTTGCCTTATTGGACTAACTGGGACCGCCAGCACAATGTTGAAAAAATGGTGATATATAAGTATACTGCCTTATATCCAGTCTCACTGTATGAAAACTTTAAATATTTCACCATTAAGCATAGTTTTTGCAAAAAGTTTTTCAAAGATGCCCTTTGCCAGGTTGAGAAAGTGCCCTTCTATATCTAGTATGCTAAGACTTCTGTCATGACTAGATGTTGAATTTTATAAAATGTAATGCATCTATCATGATTTTTCTCCTTATTTTCTGTTGTATCATTCATAGTGGCTGGTTTTTGATTGTTAAGCCATCCTTAATTCCTGGATTAAAACTCACTGGATCATGATGAACTATTCTTTTAATATATTGCTGGATTCCACTTGCTAGCATTCTAAATTAAATGTTTTATTTTGTGGTAGTTGTAGAGTCACATGCAGTTATAAGAAATAATACAGAAAGATCCTGTGCATTCTTTGCCCAGTTTCTCCCAATGTTAGCATCTTGCTAAAATATAGTACAATATCACAACCAGAATATTGATATTGATGCAATCAAGTTACAGAACAGTACTATCACCACAAGAATCCCTCCTACTGCTTTTCCTACTAACACCCACTTGCCTCCTGCTCCCATTTCCTCTTTAAACCCTGGAAATCTCTAATCTGTTTTAATTTCCATAAATTTGTAGTGTTAAGAATGTTATGTAATGGAGTCATATATGAGGTCTGACCATTAAGTTCACAAATGTGCCACTGTATGCTTACTTTGGGCAGCACTGTACAAACAACTTGTTAAGGTTTCATAACCTTGGTATATCAGTATCTCACAGCTGTGTTCATGTTATCATGTGGTGGTGTCTTGCTAAGTGGCCTTCATTACTGAGGTGTTACTACCTCAATGTATTAATTATTACTTGTTAAGTTTTCATAACCTTGGTATATCAGTATCTCACAGCTGTGTTCATGTTATCATGTAGTGGTGTCTTGCTGAGTGGCATGTGTGTTTCTACATGCGATCATAAGAGTGTCAGAACTTGAATTAGAGCAATGAATGAACATTAAATTTCTTGTTAAACTTGGCAAGAATGGAAGTAAAATTAGGGATATATTAGTCCAAGTTTATGGGGATAATGCCATGAAGAAAATTGCAGTGTATGAATAGGTTAAGCATTTTTCTGAGGGGAGAGAAAAATGATAAAGAGGAGTCAGGGCAGCCAGTAATGAGCAGAACTGGTGAAGACATTGCAAAAATTCATTCATATGAATGTGTAAGTGATTATATATTGGTTTCATAATAATATTGAGTATATTGGATACATTTTCTTCCATTTTTGAGGTACTTTACTAAGAAGAATATGTTCCAGCTATATCCAGATAAAGATAAAAGATATAAAGTCTCCATCTTTGTATGGCTGCATAGTATTCCATGGTATACATAAACCACAATTTGTTAATCCATTCATGGGTCAATAGGCATTTGGGCTGCTTCCACATCTTGGCAATGATGGTTATTGGGCTGCAATAAACATTCTGGTGCAAATGTCTTTGTTGTAAAACGATTTTTGTTCATCTGGGTAGATACCTAGCAGTGGAATCGCAGGATCAAATGCTAGGTCAACTTTTAGTCCCTTGAGAATTCTCCATGTTTCTTTCCATAAAGGCTGTATTAATTTGCAATCCCACAGGCAGTGTAGAAGTGTTCCCTTCTCTCCACATCCATGCCAACATCTGTAGTTTGGGGATTTGTGATGTGGGCTAATCTTACTGGAGTTAGGTGATATCTCAAAGTGGTTTTATTTGCATTTCTCTAATTATTAAAAATAATGAACATTTTTTCATGCATTTGTTGGCCAGTCACCTGTCATCTTCAGAGACGTTTCTGTTCAAGTCTCTTGCCCACAAAGAAATGGGGTTGTTTGTTCTTTTCTAATTGATTACTTTGAGTTCTCTGTAGATTCTACTTATCAGACCTTTGTTGGAATCATAATCTGAAAAACTCTTCTATTCTGAAGGCTATCTGTTTGCTTTACTTGCAGTGCCCTTAGCTGTGCAGAAGCTTTTTAACCTGATCAGATCCCAGTAATATATTTTTGGTGTTGCTTCAATTATCAGGGCAGTCCTCCTCATAAAATATTTTCCTAGGCCAATATCTTTAAGCGTTTCCCCTGCACTCTCTTCTACTACTTTTATAGTTTCATGTCTTAGTTTTAAATCTTTTATCCAGTAAGAATCAATTTTTATTAGTGGTGAAAGGCAAGGGTCCAGTTTCAGTCTTCTATGGGTCGCTAGTCAGTTCTCCCAGCACCATTTGTCAAATAGGGAATCTTTCCCCCAATGTATGTTTTTGTTAGGCTCATCAAAGATCCAATGCCGATATGTAACCAAGATATAATCACTTAAACATTCATATGAATGATAAAACTCAAATACAGTCCAGAAAGAAGAAGGGGAGAGGAGAGAGAGTGTAGGGGAGGAGGGAGGGCAAGTGGAGGAAGAGTATTTGGGATCTCACTTATGTGCACAATGCAACGGTACATTTCAAAACAACTAAGAGTATATTATAAATGTCTTGCCACAAAAAATAAGTGAGATGATGGTCATGTTAATCAATTCGATTTAAGCATTCCACATTGTATATCAAATCAACACATTGTACCCCATAAATGTATACAGTTATGATTTAATAAAAATTAAGTTAAAAAAACAAAAAATGTATTAAATTGTGTGTCCAAATCATTGTCTGATTATAAGAAGTACAGCAGATGAAGTAAACATCAATAGAGAAACAAGAAAATCTTAAACAAAAATCTTGACATTAGAAAGATATGTGAAAAAATGCAGATATACAATGAACAAAAGCAGAAAAGAACCAAAGTCTGTCAAGATTTTTTTGAGAAATAAAGCAATGTTTTAGGCCATGTTATCACTGGTGATGAAACATGTGTACCAATATGACCCTGAAACAAAACATCAAAGTGTACAATGGAAGTCGGGCAATTGTCCATGACCAAAAAATTTCCATCACTCCATATCAAGAGTCAAAACAATATTGCTAATCTTTTTTTTTTTTTATATCAGAGGGATTATTCATTGTGAATTTGTAGCAACTGTACAAACAGTCCAATTTACTATTTAGAAGTGCTGAAAAAGCTACATGAAAAAGTTAGACAGAAACAACCTGAAGTTTTCACCAACTCATGGCTCTTGCATCATGACAATGCATCAGCTCATATGACACTATCTGTGACAAAGTTTACAGGCAGTAAACAAATAACTGTATTCCAATATCCCTACTACCTGATCTATCCCTACTCACCTAATCTTGCCCAAAATGACTTTTTCTTTACCCAAAGATAAAGGCAATGTTGAATGGGGGACATGTTGATTACATCCAGGACATCGAGGGTAATATAATGACAGCTCTCATGGCCATTCTGGAAAGTTTCAAAACTATTTTGAAGGGTGGACTAGGTGCTGGCATCAGTTCACAGCTTCCCAAGGGGAGCACTTTTGAAGATGACTATAGTGATATTCAGCAATGAGCTATGTAGTACTTTATCTAGGATGAGTTTGCAAACTTAATTGTCAGGCTTATCTAAGACAATTTTGAAAAAGAACACAATGTGAGGAATCACTCTATCTTATTTTAAGGCTTACTACATACCTGTAAGCTTTTGAGACTTACTACAAGACTCTGAAGTACTGGCAGAAAGAGAGATACACAGATAAATGGAACAGAATAGAGAATCCAGAAATAGATTCACACAAAATTGCCCAGCTGATTTTTGACAAAGGTACAGAAGCATCTCAATGGAGGAAAGATAGCCTTTATAACAAATGAGGCTGGAGCAATTATAAGTTTAATAGGCAAAAAGATGAACCTTGACCTAAACTTCACACCTAACACAAAATTTGACTGAAATAAATCATAGATTTAAATATAAAACATAAAACTAAAGATTGTTCAAAAGAAAAACATGAGAGAAACTCTAGGTGTTGGTAAAGAAGCCTCAAACATGACATCAAACACATGATACATGTAAGAAAAAAATGGATAAATTTGACTTCATCAAACTGAATATTTACACTCTTCTTTTTTTTAAGTATACTCTTATTGTTGATTATAGTCACTTCATTGTGCTTTCAAACGTTGATCATTCTAACTATTTTTTTCTTTTTTTTTTTTCAATTAACATGTATTTTATTATTCTTCATTACATTATTTCCCCTCATCCCTAGTGGTAAGACAGAATTTATTCACAGAAAAGAATACAGAAAACACTAAGGTTCCTGGTAGAGGGAGAGAATTCTAGTGGGGAGAGAGAAGCTCTCTCTGTTTCTCTCCCGGTCTTTCCCCATCTCCTCCTTTAGGCCTTTAGTCTCAGGGTATATATAGGTGTATGGGTTCCTTGCCAAAGTAATATTAAGCAAAAAGAAATCTGGAGGCATCACATTATTAGACCTCAAACTATATTAAAAGGCTACAATAACCAAAACAACATGGTTATTAATACAAAAATAGTGACATAGACCAATGGAACAAAATAGGTCATCTAATAGAAAATCATCTACTTACAGCTAACTGATCTTTAAGAAAGCAGACAATAACATACACTAAGGAAAAGAAGCCCTATCCAATAAATGGTGCTGGGCAAATTTGATAGCCACATGTAGAAGAATGAAATGGGACCCTTATCTCTCACCACTCACAAAAATTAATTCAAGAAGAATAAAAGTCTTAAATGTAAGGCGTGAAACCATTAAGAATTCTAGAGAAAAATGTAGGAAAAACTTTGCTAGATATCAGTCAAGGCAAAGAATTTATAATGAGACTCCAATGGCAATCATAGCAACAATAAAATAAATACATGGGATTTGATTCAACTAAAAAGCTTCTGCACAGCTAAGGAAACGATCAGCAGAGCAAATACACAACCTACAGAATGGAAGAAAATATTCACAAGCTATACATTCAAAGAAGGGCTAATAACCAGAATCTACAAATAACTCAAGCAAATCAGAAAATAACAAACAAAATAATAATATTAAAAATTTGGCAAAAAATATGAACAGAAGTTTTTCAAAAGATGACAATTGAATGGCCAATACATATTTGAAAAAAATGCTCAGTGTCACTAATCATCAGGGAAATGTAAAGTAAAACTGCAATGAGATATAACTTTACCCCTGTTAGAATGGCTTTTATTTCAAAATCCAAAAGCAATAGATACTAGTGTGGATACAGAGACAAAAGAATGCTATACACTGTTGGTGGGACTACCTTAGTACAACCTGTATGGAAAACAGTATGAAGATGTCTCAGAGAACTAAAAGTAGACCTACCATGAAGCCAAGGTTTGTCCACAGCATATTTTTATTTATCCAAGTACTTGACATGGTTTGTCCACAGCATATTTTTATTTATCCAAGTACCTGGCTAGATGTACTGTAATGTTCTAGAAGTGGCCTTCCTTTCCTTGCAGTTTCAATTTTGAAGGCTTGTGGTAGCTTTGTATCTCTCAAGGAGACAACTGTGTCAAGCCTACTTTTTGTTTTTCATTTGTTTTTATTTATTTATTTATTTTGGTGCAACTGTTTATGTGCAGCCAGCTCATACTGGCTGTGGAAACTGTACATCTGAAGAATTGGGGTTATATGACCGTAAAGAGCAGAGTGGATAATTTCATGTTACTGTGATTGTTGTGGAATTCGGTCTCATATAAATCAGAGGAGGGGGAGGAATTTACATTTTACCAAGTTGGTATCTATTAATTTACCTTAGATATTTGGTGGTTACTTGTTAACACCATCTTTTTTAGAGAGAAGAGATTGTTGGAAAGAGGAGCCATCTACAGGCAAAATTGTGAAGGGGAAAATTTCTCTTTGCCTCTCTTTCACTGTCATTTCCAAAAACTTTTTCCTTCCTGGGGTGATTATTTTATTTATTGACACTAATGATATTGAAAAGGACTGTAGTAACTATTATAAATAATTTTAAAATCTTCATTTTAGTCTTTATCCATTATTTATTGGCCTCATATAGCTCATGCTATCTTTAATTCTCACACACTCTATTATTTTGATAATATAAGCTGAAACTATGGAAGCTACAGCTCTTGGCCCAAATCACAGTCAAGACATGGAAACTGGGATGAACCCAGGATTGTTTATGGACTATTGGCTTCCCAGGGTCATCTATTTAGTTCTGGTCTCTCTGGATGGTGCTTTAGGCTCTGGGAATTGCCTGTCTACCTTTTCTCTTGACTTCCCATCACAACCACCTTCCAGATAGATTGCCAGTTATCAGGGATGAGAAAATTCACACTGGGATTGATTCATTTATGTATGTTATAAAAAGTTATGATGATGTCCTTTTACCAAATAATTTTACCTGCCTCTGGATCATAAAAATGAACACAACATTTCTGCACCCAGAGAGCTCCTGGCTCACAGGCATATACTCTGGATAAATAATAACCCATCTATTATCTCTCTCTGTGGTAAATCCATCTTACCAATAATGGAGTTATTATAATGGAACTTGAGGCTCCTGATCACTACCCTTATAAAAGTATAATAGAGGTATGTGCATACATGTACAGACCTTAACAATATGCTTTGCTTCTGCCTAAGGCTGATTCTGTTAGACAATGGCCCAGTTTAGACTGTTACCAGGTCTAAATTTGCAGTCAATTTGAGATTTTGTCAAGTTTCATCTCTTATTAAAATCTAAATTCTGATAAAAAATGAGCAAAGGATATGACTAGAAATTTCTCAAAAAAAAGAGATACAAATGACCCATAGGTATATGAAAAAAATATTCAAAAGACACTAACCATCAGAGAAATACAGACTAATACTTCAATGAGATAACACCTCACACCTGTAAGAACGACTGTCATCAAAAAACCAAAAGATAACAAGTGGTTTTGAGACTGTAGCAAAAAGGGAACTTTTGCACACTGTTGTTGGGAAGGTAAATTAGTACAGACATATGGACATTCCTCAAAAACATAAAAATAGAGCTACTACATGATACAGTGATTCTACTGGACATATGTAGTTTAGCCAAAGGAAATGCAATCAGTATGTTGAAGAGCTATCTGCATTCCCAAGTTCCTTGCACCATTTTTCACAACACTCAAGATATGGAATTAAACTTGAGTATCTATTCACAAATGAATAGATAAAGAAAATGTGGTATACAGGGTCTGACAATTAAGTTTGCAAACCCATCCTAGAAAAAGTGCTGTGTACCTCATTGATGAATATCACAATGATCACCCCCAAAGTACTCTCCTTGGAAAGCTAGTCCACCTTTCAAAGCAGTTTTGGAACACTTTCTGGAATGGTCATCAAAGCTTGGTCATCATAGTACCCTTAATGTACTGAATGCCATCAAAATGTCTTGTTTTCAACATTTCTTTTATCTTCAGGTAGAGAGAAAAGTCATTGAGGGCTAGATCAGGTAAATAAGGAGGGTGTTCCAATACAGTTATTTGTTTACTAAATAAAAACTCCCTCATAGGAAGTGCCTTGTGTGCTGGTGCATTGTCATGATGCAAGAACCATAAGTTGTAGGCCAAAATTTCCATTTAAGACTTTCCTAGCTGTTTCTCTATTAATGTTTACTTGATCTTCTACGCTTCAGTAAGCTGACAATTTTCGCACATAATTCAACAAAGTTTTGCAATGTTTCCATCAGTTCTGCATCTTCCTGGCTGCCCTGAATTCACTTTGTCAGTGACCCTATTTCCCCTCAGAAAAATGTTTAACCCATTCGTACACTGTTGTTTTCTTTATGGATTTATCCCCATAAACTTGGACTAACATGTCACTGATTTCACTTGCACTCTTCCCAAGTTTAGCAAGAAATTTGCAAATGTTCATTGCTTTAATTCAAGCTCCAACATTCTTGTGATGGTACACAAAAACACACAGAAACAGTAATAAATGCCACTCCACTCAGCAAAATACCACCACACATTGACCTAAACACAGCTATGAGATATTGATATATCAAGGTTATAAAACCTTACTGAGCTGTTTGTACAGTGCTGCTGGCGTAAGTGGCAAGTTTGCAAACTTAGTTGTCAGACCTCATATATACACAATAGAATACTATTCAGCAGAAAAAAAGAAGGAAATCCTGGCAACATGAATGAACCTGGAGGACATTATATAAATGAAATAAGCTAATATGGAAAAAGAAATACCACATGATCTTATTTATACAGGGAATCTAAAAAATTTGAACTCATTCTCCAGGGAGTCAGTGGACTGGTAGTTACCAGTGGCTAGAGAAGCAGGAAGGAAAATGTTGGTCAAAGTTTTAGTTTGGAGGAATAAGTTCAAGAAACATCAATAACTTAATAGCTAGAGTTAATCATAGTATGTTGTATCTTTAAATGCTCTCACCACAAAGAAGTGATAAGTAGGTAATGAATATGTTAATTAGCTTGATTTAGCCATTCCACAGTATATATATATGTGCATATATATACATCTTTCAAATAACATGTTGTAATGCATACATATATACATTTTTTATTTTCTAACCCCAAAACAAAAGAATAAAAAAATAGAAAAAATTAAATTCTGTAATGTAACCTAGTAAGTTATTTATCTTCAACAAGATTTAGAATTACCACTTCGGTAAAGCAGAAGGTAACAAGATCTTTTAATCTTGCAATTTTATCTGTTTCCTGTTACTTTCTCTCTGCCTCTTTCTATAGTGATATAGTTGTGTTATATTTCAGCCAATTTCTTTCAGAAAATGAACTGAGAGTTTACTTTCAAAATATATAATTTGTGAATTGAAATACTGAATAAAAAAACTGTTGCAAAGATATTCTTGCATATTTAGAAAAATCCTTTTTGTGTGTGTAGTGAAATATGCACAGATAATCTGCTAAAATTGCCATGCTTTTATTTTCTATTTTGATATGAATGCATCATTATACTAGAAATAGAATAGAACCCATGCATAACATGATTTGCTACAAGCTGAAGGTTTTCGGGCTTGCTTTTTTATAATACATGACTATGCATGATATTTCCATATATATATATATACCACCAGACTTCCTTAAATTATTGCTACAAGTAAATAAAACTATAAACCCAGCATGTGCGTTATAAATATTTCAAACATGTTCAAAGAGGGAATGGAAGTAGGAAATGCATATATTTTTAAGGAGAGAAAGGTCAGCTATTTTCAACAGACAGGTGATGGTTGCTCCAAGGATAATATGACCTTGGAGATGTAAAAAGATGAGCCGAGTACTTCCAGGTGGGCTGCTTCTCAAAGTTTTCCAGGAAGGCTTGACAGGGCTTGTTGCCAGAGCCTATTCTGAAGTCACTAAATGGGTCTCTCTTTTTTCCTATGCAGTATCTCTTTATATTTGCCAGTGCTTCTCCCCATCTCCTGTTACCTCACTTTCCAGAGCTCTAAATACTTTCTGCCTTTTAAATACTTCCTTATCAACCTTAAAGCCATAGTGAGGCCAGCAGGGGAATTTGGAAGGGCTATTCATCTTCTGAGCTCGGAAAATTCTATCACATCAGGGTCAAGTAACTTTTGCCAGATCTCTGCTCATCAGACATAAATTTGTACCTGCTGGCTTTGCACAAGGAAATGAGAAAAAGCTAAAATACATCAGTAGAGACAACCCTTCTTCCCCCTGCAGATGAATTGAAGAGCATTCTCTGGCTTGTCAGTTGAAGGCATCTCCTCAGGCATACAGGTTGAGGCCTTGGGGATCTTGGGATGCTTTTATCATGTTTTCTATTTACAACAGTCATTCTTTGTTAAAAATAAAATAGTCCTAGGACAAAAACCTAACATGTAAAAATTTGTTTGCTTTTTATTTGATTGTGTGGCTATAATAGTAGAATGCAAAGTATAAGAAGATATAATTTAATCTAGAAGTAGATTATATATGCATAAAATGCCATGACAATAACAACAAAAGAAAAGATTAATATGTGACTTAATTAATTTCCTCCATTACAGAGCCTTTGTCTTTGTCAGGCTGGGCCTTTGTTAGGTAGGCACAACGAGTCTGAGTTGTTTATATCGGAAAGGTCAGGAGACTACTTATGGGAAAGCAAAGATATAAATCTAGAAGGTGAAGGGGAAGAAAAGAAAAAAAGATGAGAGAGCTAAGCCAAGCTAAGTTAGAGCAATGGATTGGGCTGTTGGCCTTGTTTCAGGTACATACATATACAGGGCGGACATAAAATTCATTTGCAATTTAAATTAGTTTATGTATCTATACAGATATGAATATGCTGACTATATGGAACTATATGCATACACACAACTATCAGTATGTGTTTGTATGAGATTCTTAAGAGATAGGAAAAAAGAAAATGAATTTTAGGGATTGTATTTGTAAACTAAAAATTTAATTCCCCTATTTGTTTTCAGTCCTTTTTGGATTTTGACCTAGGGTTTCTTTTGAATCCATGCCAATAGTGCTAGAAAGTAGTTTAGTTTTATTAAACTGAACCATATGAAATTGCTGATTTTTATAAGTTAAAGGTGATCAAATATTGCCATTTTTTCTGGACTTCATCTAATTCATGGGCCATATTAGATTTGGCTGTAGCTAGATGCACAAAGACTGGCTTACGTGTTCTAAGCAGAGGAAGGCGTGGAGGAGAACACGCCTGGGACAGGACATGGCTGGGACCTGTGGCCTGTGGCTGGTACAGAGTTATCAGTGTGAGGAGCCGAGGGTGTGCCGACACTGATGGTGCTGACATGGTGATATCTCACGTGTGCTTTCTTGCAGACACCATGCTGAACACTGATAGAACGGTTCCCATTCAAATTCAGGAGGATCCAGTCAGAGGATCAAGTCAAGCAGATGTTATTGTTTCCATTGACTGTTAAGGAAATAAGCCTGTGATGGTCCTGTCAATTTAGGTAGGCTATCATGCTAAGTTGATTTGATTAACATGTAAATGATTGGATTTTGAGTAAAGCAGTCTAGTCTTTATAGTGTGGGTAGGCCTTATGCAATCACTTGCAGGCTTGAAAAGTAAAGATTGCAGTTCCCAGATGAGAAGGGATTCTGCCTCTAGACTGCCTTTGACTCAAGACTGCAATATCAGCTTTTAAACACAATTTCAATTTCAGGCTTGCCAGCCTCCGCAATTGTATGAGCCAAAATTGCCCCCACCTTTTAAGTGTTAGAAACTTAAAACTCCTATGTTGATTGGAGGAGGTTTAGGATTAGATTAGATAAGGTCCTCATGGGGACCCCAGTGTGGCACTAAAAGCACTCCTTTCTTCTTTCACCATGGCACGTCTTCTGCTGTGTTATCAGGTGGCAAAAAAGCCCTCACCAGAAACACATCTCTTAATATTGGACTTCCCAGTCTCCAGAACTGTGAACTAAATAAATCCTTATTACAAATTACTTCATCTGTCGAAATCTATTATAGCAACAGAAAATGAACTAAGACACCAAGTCCTTAAAATAAATCTACCTGCCTAGTACCATCTGCCTAGCTAGCTAGCTATCCATCTATCCTTCCTCCTGGCCTGTTTCTCTAGAGAGGTCTCACTAACATGAAGCCTTAAGACAGGGAACTGAAAAATTGCAAAGCAGGGACAGAACGCAGGTTATTCTGGTTCTGAAGTCCATGCTCATAATCATTACATCATACTACCGCCCTTAATTTTCATCATAGAAAGTTTTGTTGTATACTTCCATCATTTGTGTGTGTGTCTGTTTCACCTGCTAAGCCCTAAGCTCAAGAGAGCAAGAACTCTGGTATCCCCAGGATCTAGCACAGTGCTTGTTACACACCACTGCTCAATATGTACTTGCTTTAGAATTTGGAACACAGGATTTATGACAAGGTGATTTGATAACTGTAAAGCACCATACAAATGTGAGGTCTTGTTCATTTTATAAGTTATGTAGTAAAACATAGTATAGTATGATAGTTTATATGCAAATACAGAGTGTGTGTGTATCTGAAAGACGGATTACATGTCATCTAAGCCAATGTGAACTTCTTCTAAATAGTGTTTTTATTATTAGTATTTGATTATACTATTTTCATCCTTTGACATCAATAAAAAATGAACGATGATTTTCAGAGTGGTATTTTTCTACTTAACAAAGAAAGAAAGGAGTAGCAATCACATCAAAAATTGCTTTCCATATGGGATGTGATCAGCACTCTTTTAGCTGGTTTGATGTCAGATGCTCACTCTGATGGCTGTGTGGAGCATTTAAGAAAAACCTGAGATGACCATTGGCCTTGCAACAAAAAGAAACATGATTAAAGAGCAATGTTCACCTTGGCCAAAGGATTGGAGAAGGGACAGCACAAATGCCATTTAGTCTCCTTGCTCCAATTCAGCTATACAGGACTAACCCCCACAGCGTTTTTGTGAATTAGCTAGCCTGGGTGCAGGGGAGGAAGACAGGAAAAAGATGTTGAATTTGAAATGAATTTGAAAAAGTAGCCAGAATGAACTTCTCAAATCACATGAATCCTAAATATTTAGGCGGAGACTAATTTCCTCATATAATCATCATACACTATATTCACCCATTGTCTTTCTTTGATCACCAATCAGATAAAACCCAATTAACCAATGTTTTGGGGGATGTGTTTGCTTAGGCTAGAAAAATCAGGGTCCTTGTTCAGAGCCCATACCTGAGTAGAGACATATAGAATTATTAGCAAGTAGTTTCATTTTAGGTTATATTTCACCATAAACTAGATGTTAATCTTACAGTTTTATACAGTCAATTGTTTCATGCTTTTATTTTCATAAATACCAATATCTTTGCACACTATTCCTTTTTGCATGTTAAATTTTCTACCTGGGATCACCTTCTTTCTACTGAAAATACATATTCTTTAAACTTAGTAGTGAATCTTTTGGCGCTAAACTCACTTAACTTTTTCTTTTCTCTGAAAGACAGTTTTGCTTGGTATAGAACCTAGGTCGACACTGATTTTCTGTCAGTCTGCTTTTTCTGCAGTCTCACATTCTTCCTTTCTGATGTAAGGTCAACAATCATTCCACTTGTCATTTCCTTATATGATTTGTGATTTATCTTTTTTTAGAAGCTTTTAAAAATGTTTTGTCTTTCTTTGTTGTTTTGCACTCTCACTATTATGTATATAAAATTGAATTTACTTTTATCTATTTCACTTGAGATAGACCAGCTTTCTGGGTCTGAGCATCTTTCAATAAGTAAAAGTTCTCAGTCTTTTTATCCTCAAATATTGTGTATTTCCAATTCTTTATCTTTTTCTGAATCTAAGTGGCCCTTATTATAGCTTTTATTATTCTAATCTCACTTTCAGTCTATTTTTTCATATTTTGCTTCTAATTTCCTTATAGATATCTCCCAGTTCTCTGATTACCTCTACTCTAATTAGTTATTTAGTCTTTCTATGATTTTTAATGAAAATTTAAAATTTTCATTTATTTAGTTTTACTTAAATATGATTTTATTTGGTTCTATATCAAGTCTAGTAATAATTGTTTCTTGTTCTTTGTGCTTTCAAATTTTTTTTCTTAAAAGAATTGAAGCACATTAATGTAATGATTCCATATCCTATACTTTAACAATTCCTGTCTCTGGAAATATTTTTGGTCTTTTCTTTGGTTTCTGTTTCCTGGTGCCTTATTATTGTGAAACCATAAATTTTGTGCTGTGACAGTAACTGTAGCAGATATTTGGTTAGAATCTAAACTGATATCACCAGCAAAAATTTACACTTACTTAGGCCAATTGTCTTCTGGATGACACAACCAATTCCATCAGAATGTATACATTTGGGAGGAAAAAAAAAAAAAAACAATTTAAAGACCAGGTCGAGGTCTCAAATTCTCAGGGTAGATTTTTTTTTCTTTCATCCAGTATGAAAATCAAGACAACCACATTTCTTTCCCTCTTCCTTTAGTGTCATTAGGGTATTTATTTTACATAGGGGTCTAACATTAGATTTTCCCTGGAATTTTTCTACTGTTTCCAGTGGACTAAGCCACTAACAAACCAGAACCCTGAATTCTCCATATTTCAGCAGAAATCTCTGGGGCAAAATCCAGCCTTAGTATTTGTTTACCACTTAGAGTTACTGTTTTGCCTAATTTTTAAGATCTTTGGGTTCCTTATATATATATATGTTTTGTGCTAGCTCTGCAGTGCTTTTAAAGTGATTCCTAGGAAAATATTTTATCTATCTTAATCAGGAAACAGAACTTCAAATTATTGAAAATAATTATTGTCATGTTGTTGAAAACAGCAGCCATGTTGTTGAAAACAGAAGTCAAAATCAAATTTTATCAGGTCATCTTTTACTCAGACTTTCACTGTGGCATGTGACTTGCAGGCAACAGACATAGAATCTGAGGTGAACTGACTGAGTGTACGATTGACTCTTGAATAACATGGGGGTTGGGGTATTGCCCTCCTATTCCACATAATAAAAAATCTGTATAAGTTTTGATTTCCCCAAAACTTAACCATTAATAGGATGCTGTTGACTAGAAGCCAATTATTGATAATATAAATAGTTGATTAACAGATATTTTTATGTTCTATATATTATATCCTGTATTTGTACAAGGTAATCTGAAGTAAAGAAAATGTTATTAAGAAAATTGTAAGGAAGAAAATGTATTTACTATTCATTAAGTGAAGTGGATCACCATAATGGTCTTCAATCTTGTCTTCATAATGGGTAGGCTGAAGAAGAGGAGGAGGAAGAAGGGTTGGTTGGTTTTGATGTCTTGGGATGACAGAAGTGAAAAAATACCTCACACAGTAGTGGGCAAGTGTAGCTCCATCCACGTTGCTCAGGATCCGCTGTATTTAAGGAGTTCTCTGAGGTGGAAGTTGGAAGTGTATGGGAGGGAACACTTTTCCTACACCCTCCAAAGATTTCATAATTGAGTTTATAGAATAAACTGATAGCAGGAAGAATAACAGGAGAAAAGGTATATAAATTCATTACGTACAAGGGACATCGTATGACAGAAAAGTGAATATGCCAAACATAGAAGCTTATAGGCCCTCTAAATAGGGCAGAGTGGAGGCAATTTAGAGGGGAGGAAAATGGGGGGAAAGGTGAATGAGCCCTCAGAAGAATCAGTTCTGTCCTTTGACGTAATCAGCCCTAGAATGGGGTTGCCAACCTCTAGTCTCCTCTCTAGTGATCCAAGACAAAAACCACTGGTTCATGAAATTCCTTGAGTACTCATGATAATTGGATTTCCTTTCAGAGGATCGGTGTTTGGGCAGGTAAGGAGAATTCAGAGAAATCTCCTCCCTGCATTTGCCCCAGATGCCCTCAGTTAGAGGGAACCAGCATATCAAACCCAAACAGCATATTTTGGGGTGGCATTTCTGGACCTCCTTCAAAAGCTACATAAGCACATGCCACTTTACGAACCTTCTGCTGTTTTGGACTCTGCAATGTGTAGGGGATTCACATTAACTCAGGTTAGAAGGCTCCTGAGTCATGTATGTCCCCATCAGCTCCTACTCAGGTGTTATAGATGTCAGAGCAGGTGATGGAGAGTGTATGAGACAGCAGCAGAGAAACAAGGCTAACTGCTTTACAAAAGCTTTCTAGCACTATATGCCATGTAGATCTCTTTCATTCTGGGACAGACGACCTTGTGACCATGAGTTTGTGCTAGGAACTAGACTGACCATCAAAAGGCACCATTTGGGACAGCTTATGCAGATGCAATGTCCCCATGCTTGGCTCTGTTACCATAATGGATAGGTTTCTATTACCTATTTGTTCCTTGGGAAATTTTGTAATATCAATATTTACAGTGCCAGGATTTCTTTTTTTCTTTTCTTTTTTTTTTTTATGAGGACTTAGGAAGTATGACAATTTATTGCCAGTGAAATTGAAAAGTAAAATATTCCCTTGCTCTGTGCTCTTAGCTCAGTTCTGCCTCATGAATACCCTCTTCCAATTACTTGAGACTAGAGCCAACTGTATGTAAATAAAATTCTGACACAGAATTACATCACTGCAAGTAAAATGCTTGCTTAAATCATAAAAACAATTTTAGGTTTCTAATTCTTCAAGAGTGTCGTATTGCTTTATACTATTTTGCAATGATAAGCAGGCTTATAAATTCTAAAGCAAAAATAAGGATGGCATTTGAAATAAAGTTGCCTTTTGTCTTGTTGAAGTCTAACAGATAATACATCTAAAGAATTGAGTGGGCTGGGTCTCGGAATCTTAGTGTCTGTGGCCCACAGCACATACACTCTCATCACTTCTTAGTGCTATGGCCTCTTGCTAAGTAATATTTCCTGAAGCTTCTTTTATTTTCTTTGAAAGATTTTCCTGTAAAACAGCAAGAAGGAACTAAAAGTTCCATTTAGGCAGATGCCAAACCAGATATAGGCATCTTTCATCTTCAGTGTAGTTTATGCAATAAAAATTCTCAATGTAATTTTAGGGCGTGTATGATTCAACCCACTACACAGGGCTTCAGATGAGAGAGAATTTGTTCACCCATTTCATATGGATGAGTCAGGGAGAGCTTCCTCAAGGACATGACATTTCAAATGGTCTTTGAAGAATGAATGCTAGTATTGAGAGAATAGTATTTTCTTAGCTATAGAATTTTCCTCTAGGAAGAGCCTTGCCTTGTTTTGTTTGATGGACACTCCCATCATTTCTTTGGGGGTGGGAACTGAGATCGCCAAATGTAAGCTTGTGAATCAGGCTTTTGATTTGCTGAGTAGAGCAAGCAAAGTGAGTGTGAAAGCTGAATTTAGCTCTTAGGAAAACAAAAAGGATGTTTAAGGCAGTAGAGGGGAAGAGAGATGAGGTGTCCCAAGAAACTTTTAGGGGAAAAGGAGAGAGGGCTCACAGGCCATCAATTTGTGTTGGGGGGAGTATTGCTGCCATGTGAATCTTCCTTTCTGTGGTTTCCATGAAATCTTTGGCAAAGCATCCACTTACTATTAATACATTCTGGAATTAGACCCACCAATATCCTGCTTTAAGGATGTTCTGATTTAAATCCAGAGGCTGTACTAAGGGAGGGACCTAGTCACACGCTGGTTCTCAATAGATAGATATTGGAAGATCCTTTGTGCAAAGTCATGTATATATGTTCTCAGGGAACAGTGAAGGGTAATGGTTTTCTTATTTGGGCTCTTAATAGAAAGCAGAAAGCAAATGCCTAAAGCTGCAATTGCTCTCAGGTGTCTGAAGTGCAAATTGCATTCTTGTTTGAAAGCTCATGAAAATATTATAGAGGGCACAAGAAAGTCGGTAAGGCTGGGTGCCTTTGTGGAAATTGAGGAGTCTTGCCAAGAGCCATGAGGGTGGATGGTCATCCACATGGAGAAAGAAACAAAGAGCATGATTTCACTGCAATCTGTGGGAATATGAAGGAAAGTGATTTTTAAAAAATGCTGGAAAAATATTCTGGGGCCAAAGCATAAAAAGCCTTCAATGTCAAAATTAAGTGCTTGGATCTTGTATGTCAAAAAAAGAAAGTCATAGAATATGTTGTTTTGGGGTGGTTGTTTGGATTTATAAGTTTTTTGTTATTTCTCAACACAATGCACTTCTCATATAAAGTTAAATAATATAGGAAAAACATTAAAAAAGCAAATAAATATCTTAGCAACCCAACATAGTATCTGTGGATCACAAAACATACATTTTCATAACTTCTTGGGGCTGTGGCCTCTTGCTGTGTAATTTTGCTCTGTGGTTTTATGTTACCTTTGAAGAGCTTTCCTGTATAATAGATAACAAGAGACAACCAAAAATAACATTTAGGCAGGTGCCACACAGATATAGACGTCTCTATTCCTCATTACTATTGTAATGTAGTTTTTTTTTTTATTGTTGGGGATTCTTTGAGGGTATAAGAAACCAGGTTACACTAATTGCATTTGTTAGGTAAAGTCCCTCTTACAATCGTGTTTTGCCCCCCAAAGGTGTGGCACACACCAAAACCCCACGCCCCTCACTCCTTCCCTCTCTCTGCTCTTTCTATCCCCACCTCTCCCTCATTCTTTTTCTCTCTGCTCTCCCCTTCCCCCACCCCCACTATGTCATTAATTGTCATTAATTGTCCTCATATCAAAATTGAGTACATGGGATTCATGCTCCTCTATTCTTGTGATGCTTTACTAAGAATAATGTGTTCTACTTCCATCCAGGTTAATACAAAGATTGTAAAGTCTCCATTTTTTTAATGGCTGAATAGTATTCCATAGTGTACATATACCACAGCTTGTTAGTCCATTCCTGGATTGGTGAGCATTTAGGCTGTTTCTACATTTTGGCGATTGTAAATTGAGCTGCAATAAACAGTCTAGTGCAAGTGTCCTTATGATAAAAGCATTTTTTTCCTTCTTGGTAGATGCCCAGCAATGGGATTGCAGGATCAAATGGGAGATCTAGCTTGAGTTCTTTGAGAGTTCTCCATACTTCCTTCCAAAAAGGTTGTATCAGTTTGCAGTCCCACCAGCAGTGTAAAAGTGTTCCCTTCTTTCTACATCCATGCCAGCATCTGCAGTTTTGAGATTTTGTGATGTGGGCCATTCTCACTGGAGTTAGATGGTATCTCAGGGTGGGTTTGATTTGCATTTCTCTAATAATTAGGGATGATGAGCATTTTTTCACGTGTTTGCTAGCCATTCGTAAAGGGGATCTTTGCTCCCTCTCCCAAGTAAAGCCAGGAAAGACACAAGGCCTCAGGGGAAGAAAAGCTGCTACTGTTGTGGTTCCATTGTGTTTCCCCAGTTCTGTCACAATGTATAGAGGGAGAAAAATAATTTTTATATATCACTAATCATCATAAAAATGGGCAAAGGCTTCACATAATCCCAGGTGACAAGGTACAGAAAGGTAAGGAAAATACTGCACTGGAACTGTAATACAAAATATATTACTAATAACAAAATATTAATACAAGTCACACTGAGCATCTCTTATAATAACAGAAGTCAAACATGATGTGATTTTACAAATTAAAAAATTTGTATACATGTTATAGAACCCTCTCTACCTTTATAGGGTGTTTTGACATGTGTATATCATGTGTATTAATCAAACCAAGGTAACTGAGGTACCCATAACCTCAGGCATTTAACATCTTTGTGTTACTTTGTGTTAAGTATAATACATTTTTTTATTGTTCATTATAATCACTTTGTTGTGCTGCTAAGTATTGCTCATTCTACCTAACTCTATTTTGCATCCATTAACCATTTAATTTTTGCTGTGATGCAATAGCCTAGTTCTTATTTGAATTCTTAGCAGGTAGACGTTCTTTGGATATATTAGGAGGTATGCACTTTCTCTGACCCAGAGCAAGGACATGTGTCAAGAATTTATGACCACATTTTGGCACTTAGACTCTATCAAAATTTCCATTTTATGATAAAGTTGATAATGCATATCTCCAATTAGGTTCCATTAACCATACAGAACTGTTCTTAAAAGCTTTCTATACAATAACTAGGTTTAACTTTATTTCTGCCAGTCAATTCAGTCAGGGTTCTATGTCTATGGTTTTTCTAAAGGAAAAATTATTTATGTTCTTAAAATGACAGGAGACAGGTAACACAGGATAATTTATAACAAAGCCAGAAGGCAATTGCCTTCATGCAATGAAAAGAGCACATATTTTTATCTGAGGGAGGCAAGCTGTTTTTTTCTCGGATAAAGCATCCATAATCACCTAATAAACACAGTACCACTTGACTAATGACTTAAATGTGTTTGAAAATAAGTCAGAGTCTTTAAGATATCTTTATCATCTTCTTAATACTAGTATTTTAAACATATGTCTGTGAATAGTTGATACTTAAATAAAAATTATTATCTTATAAGATTTGGTTACAGGTTTGTTCTTAATATGATCTTGCTTTTTTTCCTACTCCTTTCTAAAGTGACATTTAATCATCAAAATATCATTATTCCTATCCCACAAATGGTAAAACAGGCTTTAGAGCTTTCTTAAGAAACAAAAATTTTACTCATTCACAATCTGTTGCCCCACTAATCTGAGAAGTAACTTTACTTTATTTCAAAATGAAGATTGTAAATTTATACTTTTATTTTAAAAACAAGTCCTATTCTGATTATGTTGATTTTACATGCACAAAGAAAATTCCAATAAACTGAAAGAGAAATTTCATCCTTAAAATGGATTGCTATAATCCTAGAAAGGGTTTTTGGCTTTAAAATTTGTTTCTTCTATTCTTCACAATGTGTCACCATTCCAGGACTAGCAGAAGTTTTGGTCCCTCCTTCATCTGCTATGAAATTCATCATGTACGCTGTGACCAAGAAGAAGACAAAAAAAAGTCACCTTCTGTTAAAGGGAAAGTAGAAGAGTCATGCAAGCCACACTAGAAGAAAACTTGGGACTTGAAGACACAAAGTGTGAAAAGTAATAGTGACAAAGATAAAGAGTTTTGATATAAAGGACTGCCTGTTTCTCACTTACCTTTGGTCCCTGAGGCTTCAAATCATAGGAAAGACATTGTAGAGTGGAAAATCAGCCAGAGCTACAGTCCAGTGTGGCTATCATCTCACAGGAGTGAGGGAGCACAGCAAAACAAATCAAAGATCAAAGGATTAGGCTTCAATACCATTTGATTAAAGACAATAATACTATACACACTAAGCTTCCTATTCTATTAAATAACATACAAGTGATTTTTTTAATTTAATAGTTATATTTTAATTCATGCTGTATGCATGTAAAGACATTCTCCCATTTGACCTTCCAAAGAATACACATTTAATAAACATAGTGACCAACTCTGTGTACATGTGGAGAAGACATTTTCTATTAAGGTTATATATAGGAAGAGGAGCCAAGATGGTGGTTTGTAGCCAACTTTCTGCAGAGGCTCCCATCTGGAAGAAGAGTTAAAAGACAGAAATTTAGCAAGAAAGTTGATGGTTTGGATCTGAGCCAAAAGAGAATGTTGAAGAACGCACATCAACCCTGCCGGGGTGACCTGTGACCCTAAGGACACAAACAAAAGGTACAGAACACATCGCCAAGTGGATGGGAGTCCTCTCCCCCAAGAGAATGGCTTACATTATACTCCATACAAACAAGCAAGTAGAGTTCAGATGTCCTCCCACTCTATTCCATGGAAGAGACCCTCTAAAAACCGGACCTCCTTCCCTTACTAGGGTGCCATGGCACTCTCCTGCCAGGCATAAAACTGTGTAAAACTGTATATATTCTCTACCTGCAAGTTTGAACTCCTGGCACTCCCCTCCACTCTCATCCTGAGGTCTGGAGGCCTATCCCCCACAGAGTCCAGATTCTTAGACATTTTCTTGAGGGTTGTGGATGGGGCACAGACTGTTGCTGATCTGTGCTGATTTTCCGGCTCTGGAGTTGTGAGAGGAAAGTGAGCCGAGAGGAGGCCGAGCTGGAGAGGCAGTCCCCTGAGGCACAGAGCTGCAGCCACAGCTGCGGGAACTATGGCAGTGGGGCTTGCACCCCTGGGGATCTTTTGAGGAGACACTCCCAGTCTCTCTGGGTGGCCAGGGGAAGCCAAGTGGCTTGTCCTGTGGCAGCCACCAGCAGAGTGGTCCTGCCACAGAGGTGCAGGCCACGGGAGTGAAGGGTATGCCTGAGGTGGTACTGGCTGAGGAGGAGCGTGGGGGTTAGAATACCCCCTGAGAAAGTGGATTCCAATGGTGGAGACTGCTTTACTTGGCTTCGAATATACCTGGCCTTTAGGGGATGAAAGTTGAGACAAAGGTCTGGAACTCACAGACTGAGTCAGACCTATTTGCAGCCCAATGTCTGATCCACAGGGGAAAAATTCTGTGAACTTGTTTTGTTCTATCAGCAACATCAACCAGGGACAGGGCTGGAACTGAGTGAATTGCTCCAGCCCCTATCAAGTACCCAGGTTGTTAGGCCTAACCTCCCCCTGACAAACAGTGACAGAGACTGGTGGACTGGCTGAGGAGCCACAGATGTCCCCCTGTGACCCAGGCAGGCACAAACTTCTGGAGCATCTGCTCATTGGAGGGAATTGGATCACAGCTCTGCTGGGTTTCCAGAGACTGGGTATGATAGAGGGGCTAGGTGCGGAAGGAGGCATCAACCTTCCCAGACTAATTTACATGCTAGGTTTCCCTCCTGAGCTCACAGAGCACTGAAGCGAGTTATACTAGAGCTGCCATCAGACTCCTGCTATCTAATTGCCAGAGACTTTTTGATTCTTTTATTTGAGGCCAGTGCTGGCTGGGACAATTGACTGGGACCTCTTCAACTGGGTCAATCACCCGAAGACTTTCCAAAGTGGTACTCTATGTGTGTTGTAGGGGGAAGGTTTGATTTTCCTTTTCCATTTGTTGCCTGGGGAGGGGGGGCCGCAATGACCTAACAGCTGGTATTTCTCCACAGCTCAGACTTCAACACAGAAGTTGAAGAATACCCTATTCTCTAGGGTAAGGCAGAGATCAGCTGAAAATAAGACAGAGCCACTTAACCACACCACTCCAAGAAGGTCCTCAGTTTTGCAGGTAGTAGCACTGTATGGGTCCTTGGCAAAAGTCTAGAGCAAAAGGCACAGACACCAGTCCCAGCTTTCAGGCAAGGGACTGGTCAATCACTACTCCGAGAACCCCCAATGCAACTTATCCTTATCTACTCATCCGCCAAACAGTGCAAAATAATCATGGGGTAGAATCAGCAGAAAACCTCTGGAAATATGAACAACCAGAGTAGATCAACCCTCCCAAGGAATAATTTTGGGGACACAAATGACTATTCTATGCCGAAACAGAGATGTCAGAAATCGAATTCAGAATTTAGATTGCAAACAAGTTCAAGAAAACAGAGGAAAAGTTGGATTAAAAATTCTGGGAACATTTCAAAAATTGTCTCAAGAAGTCAAGGAATTCAAAGACCAAATGATCAAAGATTTTGACACATTGAAACAAGAAATTGCAGCCCTAAAAGATCTGAGAAACACAGTAGAATCCCCCAGTAACAGAATGGAGCAAGCAGAAGAAAGGATTTCTGACATTGAAGACAAAGCTTTTGAATGCTCCCAAACCTACAAAGAGGAGGAAAAATGGAAGGCAAAAATGGATCATTCTCTTAGATAGCTCTAGAATAACTTGAAGAAAACCAATGTTCACTTTATAGGGATACCAGAAAACAACGAAGTGGCATCACAAGGCACAGAGTCTCTTCTTTATGAGATTAAGAAAGAGAACTAACTTCCCAGACATTTTGAAATTGAGACGGCAGACAGTTTCAGAATCCCAGCACAACTCAACCAGAATAAGATATCCCCAAGGCACATCATAATTAAGTTCATTAAAGTTAATATGAAAGAGAATATTCTGAAAGCAACCAGATGCAAGAAGTCCCTACAAGGGGAAGAATATAAGAATAATCACAGATTTCTCTGATCAAACCTTTCAAGCTAGAAGAGAATGGTCATTGACTTTTAATCTCCTAAAACAAAAAGATCTTTCAATCTAGGATCCTGTATCGAGCTAAGCTTCACTTATGATGGAGAAATTAAATACTTTAATGACATCCACATGTTGAAGAAATTTGCTATAACTAAACCAGCTCTCCCGGATATTCTCGTACCTATCCTCCATAATGACCAGAATAATCCTCCACCATAAAAGTTTTCTCACTCAGAAATTTCTCATCAAATTCCAACTTCCACAGTAACAAAAGGATTAAAAATGTACACTAGACTTTCTAAAGATTGATTGATATTTTCAATTTATGTGAATGGTTTAAATTCTAAAGAGGCATAGGTTGGCTGACTGGATACAAAAACTCAGGCCAGATACCTGCTGTATATAAGAATCTCATCTTACCTTAAAAAATAAATATAGAATAAAGGTGAAGGGATGCTCATCTATATTCCAAGAAATGGAAAACAGAAAAAAGCAGGTGTTGCAATCTTATTCACAGATACAATAGGCTTTAAACCAACCAAAATAAGGAAGGATAAGGACGGTCATTTCATATTTGTTAAAGTTAATACTCACAATGATGAGATTTCAATTATTAATATTTATGCATCCAACCAGAATGCACCTCAATTTATAAGGAAAACTCTAATAGACATGCATACCTTGATTTCCTCCAGCTCCATAGTAGTTGGAGATTTTAATACTCCTTTAGCAGTGTTGGATAGATCCACTTATAAGAAGGTAAGTAAAGAAATTTTAGATTTAAACATAACCATTCAACATCTGGTTTTAAGAGACATCTGCACAACATTTCATCCTAATAAAATTGAATACACATTCTTCTCTTCAGCCAATGGAACATACTCCAAAATTGACCACATCTTAGGTCACAAGTCTAATCTCAGCAAATTTAAAAGAATAGAAATTATTCCTTGAATCTTCTCAGACCACCATGGAATAAAAGTTGTGCTTAACAATAACGGAAATTTGCATACTCAAACAAAAACATGGAAGCTAAATAACCTTATGCTGAAAGACAGATGGGTCATTGATGAGATTAAGAAGGAAATCACTAAATTTT